>JBBMKB010068877.1:0-14587 GCA_037833945.1 Alaria marginata
AACCGAGCCGACCCGACCCGACCCGACCCGACGCGACCCAACCCGACCCGACCCGACCCGACTCGACCGTTGAAACGCCCTGGATAATATCACACTCGTCGAATTGCTAGTCGCTGTCCATGTGTCCCTGAAGGCTCAAGTAACAAGTACAGGACAGGACACCATATAAGAAACAGGGCTGGTATATACAATAATATATCATACATCCGGAAGAAGTTACACTTGAAGTTAGTGTAGAACGCCCCCTCCCGTCCGAAATAAGAAATCCAGCATGGGTCGGTGTTTCTTCTATACCGTAATAATCCCAATGAAAAACCTCCTCACCGACATGACAAACGGGACCCCTCTGCCAAAAACAAAATCGCCAAGAAAAAAACAAAAACAAAAACAAAAACAATGAGTTTAGGCCGGACAAAGCAAATATCTGGCTTCACCCACAGCTCAAAAGGGTCGCCTATATCTTAGTCGGCCGTGTAAACTGCCAGATTTAACCAGCTTACAAGAAATAGGGCGGTTGCGAATCCCAAACTATTTGTCCTCCCCAAAGACAGAAAATAATTTATTTTAATTAACATTTTTTTTATATATTTCACAATTTGGCGTCCCTGTTGCGATAGAGTAATTAATTACCACACCCCTCCTCCCCAAATATATATATACATGTTTTAATACGTTAATTCATTATCATTGCCCCCCCCTATAAGTTGGGCTGGAAAACATACATAATTAGTATTGAAACCGACGAACGTGATAATCCAAGGCCAACCAACCCACGGGAAAATCAGGTGAGAAAATAAGAAAATAGTAGGAAAACGTATTTCTAACCTAATTTGTCGCTGATTTTTTTGGGTTGGGTTGGGTTGGGTTGGCTTTGGATTGGTACGTTCAACGGTTTCAGTGCTACTGTAGTACTACCGGTACACATGTTCCTACCCAACTCCTACCCAATCAAAGTTGGTACCGGTACGTCGCGAAACACTCTAATAATACCAGCGATAAACCTTTCCTCACCGACATGACGAACGGCCCCTCGACCAAAAGCCGCTGCACCTTCCTGCTACCGATGTAAATCAGAATGCTCATGTAGTCCGGAGCAATCTTCTTCCCGGTTAGCGTGCACAGCACGCGCCTACCGCCGTCCGTAAACTTGAGGTACTGGCTGCCGGCCACGAGGCTCCTGGTTTCCTCGTCCATAGAAACCTCGGGAGGCGACGCCTTGTCCATGGAAACCTCAGGAGGCGACGCCTTGTCCGTGGAAACCTGGGGAGGCGGCGGTGGTAGTACCGCGGCGTCGGGGGTGGCAGCGGCGCTTTTCACGATGGTGGCCTCGTCGCTCGCTGCAAGAGTTGCGCTGGGCTCAATCTCTTCCGCCTTCGACTCCACCACCACCACCGCATCTTCGTTCGCAGCGAGAGTCGCGGGGAGGTCCATCTCTTTCGTCGTCGACGTAACCTCCACCACCTCCTGCTGCTGCTGCTGCTGCGGCGGTGACGTCAAACCAGTATTGTTATCCTCGACATCCCCCGTGGATTGCTGCTGCGGCGGCGGTGACACCAAACAGGAATGGTTATCCTCGACATCCCTCGCGGGTTGCTCGGCGCCGAGCGCGTCGTGCTCTGCCATCGCCAACTGCTCGGACACCGCGCCGACGTTATCTTCCACGGCAGCAGCATCACCACCGGCACCACCCTGCTCTGTCGGGGGAGCGCTCATCTCGTGCTGCTGCTGCTGCTGCTCTTCTTTCTCCGGTTGAGGAGCTATTATTGTCGTAGCAGCCTCATCGGCATCGTCCGCAGGGGTGAAAGCCTGCTGCGCCATGTCTTCACCCTCCTTCCCCGACACCATTGCTGCTCCTGCTGCTGCTGCTGCTGCTGCTGGATCCAACACTTTTTCCTGCCCCCCGTTCTCGCTCGGAGTTGCAGAGGTTGGCTCGGCGCTTTGCTCCTCCGTCCGCACCACCACTTCCTCGGAAACCTCAGTGACCGCAGCTGTTTCTTCGGGCGCGGACGCTTCTTCGGGGATAAGAGTTGTCGCCTGCGTCGCGGAGCTGTCACTCTCGTCCGCTACCACCGCCACCACCACCGCCTTATCCCTGGCGCTTGCCTCGACGACCGCCTCCCCCTCCTCCCCCTCCGCTTCCTCTTCCTCATCCTTCTCCTCCTCCTCCTCCTTCTCCCCCCCCAGCCCCCCCTCTCCTTGCTTTCCAGCAAAATCCGACGGTGCAGATGCCGCGGTTGAAGCCACGGCTTGGGGTAGCGGCGACGCTTGCTCGAACCCTAGGGATGACGGCAATGCTCCATTCTCAGCTTCTGCGGTTGTGACATCGGCCGAAGGCTCAATGGGGACGACGTCCTGCACCAACTCCACCGCCTCCGGCGGAATGGGGTTGTCATCGGCCTTCACAGGCTTGCCGTCGTCAACCGGCCTACAATCCTTGTGCTCCGATGTCAATTCAGCGACAGCAGCAGACTCTGCTGCAGCGACAGTAGCCTCAGATTCAGCGACAGCAGTCTCTGATTCCGCGACAGAAACCTCGGGTTTAGCGACAGTAGTCTCGGGTTCAGCGAAAGCAGTCTCTGATTCCGCGGCAGCAGCCTCTGATTCCGCGACGGCATGCTCGGAGACCGATTTAGCGACAGCAGGCTCTGGTTCGGAGACAGCAGGCTCGGATTCAGCGACGACATGCTCATACACCGATTCAGTGAAAACAGGCTCTGATTCCGCGACAGCGGTCTCTGACTCCGCGACAACAGCCTCGGATCCAGCGGCAGCCAGCTCAGATTCAGTGACAGCAGTCTCTGATTCCGCGACAGAAACGTCGGGTTTAGCGATAGCACGCTGCGATGCCGATTGAGCGACAGCAGCCTCCGATCCCGCGACGGCATGCTCAGGTGCCGGTTCAGCGACAGCAGGCTCGGATTCAGCGACAATAACCTCTGGTTCAGCGACGGCAGCCGCAGGTTCGGCGACAGCACGCTCCTCCGATACCGACCCAGCGGCAGCAGGCTCTGATTCCGCGGCAGCCGGCTCTGATTTAGCGACAGCAGCCTCTGATTCTGCCACGGCATACTCCGATGCCAATTCAGTAACAGCATGCTCCTCCGATGCCGATTCAGCGACAGCGGGCTCTGATTCCGCGAAAGCAGCCTCGGGTTCAGCGACAGCAGCCTCTGATTCCGCCACAACAGCCTCTGATTCCGCGACAGCAGCCTCTGGTTCCGCCACAACAGCCTCGGATTCAGCGACAGCAGCCTCTGATTCCGCGACAGCAGTCTCTGATCCCGCGAGAGCAGCCTCAGATTCAGCGTCAGTAGCAGTCTTTGGTTCATCGACAACAGTCTCCGTGGGGGCGGGGCCGGTGAACTTGACGGGTGCGGGCTTCTCCGCGCGGGGAGACTGCAGGATGTTGGCCTTGTTGACGTTACTGAAAGGTTTCTTCTTGTGAGACGCCGCCGCCTGCCCCGGGGCTGCCCCGGCCCGGGGCGTGTTGATGGAAAGTTGTCCTAGAGCCTTTTTCAAGGGGGTTGCCGAGATTTTTTTGCCTGTCGAGGGTATGGCCTCGTTCTCCTTGTCGCAAGCTTGCTGCTGCTGCTGCTGCTGCTGCTTGGAGCCTCTCGCGCTTCGTGTCTTGGGCAAGGCATTCTCCTTTTGAGCGGCGGCTGCAGCGGCAGCGACGCTCTGCGGACAGCCAAGTTGCGGCACAGACGTTGGAATTACCTATGGGTCAGTGAAATAATAATAGTATGTCCTCCCTGGTATCTCTGGATATGATGTGGACATGTGTGCGAGGCATTCTCCTGCTGGGCAACAGCGGCGGCGGCGACGGTGCTCTGCCATCGTCACGGAACAGCGAAGCTGTGGCACAGACGGTGAAGGTTGAAAGTATCATATGTAGGAGATGGTGAAAACATACATATTCCCCTGGTGTCATACAGCAGCATGTCATGTTCATACACAAAGCAGTACTCGAAGTACACAGCAGTACACCACGTTCAGTACACATCAGGTGGTACACATGTACAAATGATATACATACACATGCAATGTGGAAATGTGGAGCACCTAGGCTTCAATGACTCCCTGTGTATCATGATGGTACGTCTATCGTACGAACCTATCCTAACGGCTCGGAAGGTCCAAAGTCCAAAGCGAAAAGTTACCCAGCGCCTCGTACGAGCAGGACTCGCCAATGTTTAGACGAAAAGCGTGTACTCAGCTTACGGATGGCATGCCAGGGTTTGTCTACGCTGTGCTGTTCGCCGGCTGTGCTCGTAGTCGAGGGAAAAGCATGCGTACCGGTACTTCGTGCGGGAGGATTGTCTTGCAGTACGTGTCAAATGATCGCGGGAACACTTTTTGACTTGTCCATCTGATCTGCCCTGTAGTATTATCCGTACTCGTACAATATCCATTGCGAAGAACTTTGGCGGGCGTGGCGACGTCGGCCGTCGTACGCACCAAAGGCTCGCTTTCGAGGGGTATGAATATACGGTGCACCCTTTGTGCTGCGTCGCACTGAAACATGACTGGTAGCTTCACGTATGCTGTTGGTGCCCCGTTGGGCCGTCTGATCTGCCGTACGTACTCGTAGCAGATAGCTTTCGCGGGCAACTTCGGTAAGAACAGCAGTACACACCTTCTCAGACTCGGTTTGGAGGGATGTATCTCTCTGAAACATGAATACGCCTGGTGACTACTCGTAGCTCGTACTGCTGCTGCTGCTGCTGCTGCTGCTGCTGTAGTCTACGCACTGCTGCTGTTGTCTACCTGTGGTATGTCGTTGTCCGCCGAGAATCGGCACGGACAGCAGTGGGTGTGTTGGATGTCGACGGGTCTCATTGGAAGAATGAGGCACACACAGAGCCAAAGACGGGTTCAAAGGTTGCACTACTACAGTAACTGTACCGCTCTGACTACGACTACACTGCTAGCTGTGACCACTCGCAACCCGTACTACTGTTGCTATTGTTGTCCGCGCACTACTATTGTTGTTGTTGTCTACGCAGCATACCTCGGTCCGTCTGATCTGCCGTCTGCCGTACGTACATAGCAGAGAACGAAGAATAGGAATCGGCGCGTACAAGAACAGCAAGCAGTGGGTGCGCTGGATGTCGATGGGTATGGTAGGAAGAACGAAGCACACACACACAGACCGCGACGACTCCGGGTCGGGGTGCTGCGTCGCTCTGAAACAGGGCTACGACTCGAGACTACCCGTGTATCGTACCATTGCTGCTGTTGTAGTCTACCAGGTACTGTATGTAGCGTACCTCGGTGAGGCGGCGGATGAGCTGTTCCTTCTTCCCGTTAGCCTTCACGCTTCGAGACTTCGCCAAAGCCTGCAGCTCCCTGTAGCTCAAGCTTTCCAAATTCTCAGACGCTACGACCTCCATGCTGCTGCGGCTGCTGCTCGTTGCTTCCTGCGACGTGTGCGAGAATGTAGGGGGCCTGTATGTGGGTGGCTATGTGCTCTGTTATGCTGCTGTTCTGCAGCTGCGTAGTACGTGTCGTAGTGGTGGTGGAGAGACTTGCACTGCTGCTGCTTCTGCTTGCTGCTGCTGCGGTTTGCAGGCAACGGCGGTTGGGAATATATATTTTCAGGAACTTTTTAACGGTCTTGTATCATCCCCGATCCCCTTGAAGAGCACGCCTACGTACAGAATGTCTCTTTTCGCGCCAACTTCAAGCGTTTCAGTACCGATTTTCGCCATTTTTTACTGCGAAACGGAACATTTTCATGATAACACGACGAGAACATGAGAATGAGAACATGAGGCTCTGAGGCGTACCAATGCGCTAACGGGAGGCGGGACGGCGTATGTTTGCGCACTGTAGAATAGTGCGAAGCGAGGGGCATCTAGGACGTGCTGACAGCTACCTAGCAGCACGAGCAAGCAAGCATGGATGTTGTGAATCCGGACCTGGCTGTTGGCGAAACTTTCTGGGGAAAAGTGAGTACAGTGCAGAGAAGTAAACGCGGCGGGATTGCAATGTACTTGCTACTCGTTGATCACTACGCGTACGCACGTCGTGCCTTGTAGCTTGTGCTTTGTGCCAGCGTACGAATACGAAGTCCTTGCGCGCTTGTAGTACCTGGTACGCAGCGTGTGTGCTCCTGTATGTGTGCACTTGTGCGAGCTGATACTGCTGGGTGTTATTTCATAGAAATAAATGCGGCGGGATTGCATGTACTTGCCGATCGCGAAAAAAGCTTACGAAGTCCTCGTGCGCTTGCTGTGCGCTTGCACGCATGTGTGCTCCGGTACATGTGTGCCTGTGGTGGTGTTTTTAATGCGGGCGATCGGCTGAAAAAAACTTCGGTTTGTTCCCTTTGTTTACGCCGCCTACTGACGAGGTAGCTTGTTTCACAGAAAACAATGCGGCGGAATTGAATTTACGCGTTGATCGCGACATCGTGGCTGGTGCCTCGTACCGTGTGCCTTGTATCTGCATACCTGTACGAAGTCTTTGTGCGCTTGTATGTATGCGTGCCCCTGTACTGTACGTGTGTTGTTGTGTGAGCTGATACTGCTGGCTGATGCTGTTCAAATTTCATAGAAATAAGTTCGGCGGAATGGCATGCACTCGTTGATCGCGAATTCGTGACTTGTGTCTTTTGTGCCTGCAGCCTGGGTACGAAGTACTTGTGCGCGCGTATGCATGTGTGCCCCTGCACGCGTGCGTACCTGTGTGAACTAATACTACTCCCAGGATCGAATGCGCATGAAATGCTGTTGCTACTTGCTCGTACGCGTGTACGAGTATAAAAAAAAAAATAGGGGTGTGGAGAGGAGAGGAGAGGTTCAGGTGCTTGGTTGGACAAATCGCGCTTGGTCTCTTTCATTATTTCTTACCTGGTCTGATTATCTTCAGCGGTTGAATGTTCAACACCCCACCCACATCGAAAACCGGGGGCGGGATGTCCCAGGGCGGCGCACCCGCGAGGACGCGCCACAGCCAAGCAAGACACCACCACCTCCCGCACGATACTACAACAACAAGTTCGACATAATCGTTACATGTATCATGCATATATACCTAGTACAGCTTTTCGGCGGTTGAATGTTGCGTGACTCCCGCGGCAGGTGTTTGACTGTCAGAGCAAAGGACAGGGCGCGATAAGGACCGGCTACCCGACCAAGCACGAGTTTGCCGCGTGGGAGTATACCCGCCACAACAATGGACCCCTGCCGGGAGAACTACCCACCGATGATAAGGGGGCCACCCCTGCGGGATTTGTGCGCAGTCGTCAGGTGGGTTGCTTTGCCCGGACGAATTGACGATAGACCCGACTTCTAGAAGAATAATAATTGCGGCGATCGGCAGAACAGCCTTCGTTAACTTGACGTCGGTGGCTGCTGTTATGTTTGTTTTCATATAGATAATGCACGCGATTGACTGAAAAAGCTCCAGTTACAAGTTGACTTTGACCGAAGCTACGTTAGGGAGGGTATCCCCACTTTCACGTATCAGTAGTACAAGCTAGTCGCTCGAGTGGCTCTCTAACTTGTTTGGCGCAGCACAACCAACAATTCCATGGCGGCGGAGACGTATATCGTGAATCCGAAAAAAAGATACGCTTGAACTCGAAAAAAATAAAAGAAGGTGGCTACTCGCGCGAGGCTTTAAACGTGACCTCCCTACCGTAGCCTTGGTCCCATACGTTGGTAACACGTGCTACGGTACTATACTAAAATCAGTATAAGAACACCATTAGTATTTGCCTTCTGAGGCAATTTGCCTTCTGAGGCTCCTCACTTGAGTATTACTAGATTACTGTATACCCCACCCAAAACTTTGTGCAACCCGACGACCAAGTCCATGTCCTAGGAGTAATAAATATTCAGATTGCAAAACAAGAATGACATTTCGACAAATTTGGGTTGAGGGGCTCCATCACTCAGAAAGCACTTTTGCCCAAAAGTGTTACCTCTATCGTAGCGAGTCGGTGGTTGTCGTTCACTTGCGCCATATATCCGGCAGTCATGCGCGCAAGAGCGTTTTCGCGAAGGAGTTTTCATGTTCACCAAAAGTACCAGGGTTTTCATGAACGAACGACTTTCACGTTGTGCGGGGGCTCTTGGTGGATGAGTTTCGTGTTGACTCGTGCAAACAGGAATTGCTTGAGCGAAGACGATCACGAAAAATCATCTAGTGCGAAGATGATCGCGAACAACCATCTGGCCAGAGTGCGGTGGAGGCGTGTCTCACATGATAGCGTACCGATATCTGCACGCCGCTGCAACCCACTGACTTCCCCCATGAAACCACCCTTTGCCCCCTCTCGAAAACGCCTTATATATGAAACCCTGACCTGCCTGCTGCATGGAGAAGAACCCCTTACTTCCAAAGGGGTTGTCTACTACCCGCTTTCACAAGGGTTTCCAGCGACGAAAGCAGTCGCATATCGGGCAGGATAAGGCGAGGCTGGAAAGGGAGGAGTGTAAGCAGCGGGCGAGCTTAGTCCATCTGCACTCGAGGCGGCAACGCCTCGGAAGCCTCGACAAACGAAATGGGTTCAACCTTATCACCGGCCAGTTCGACAAGACCAACAACCGGTGCACGACACCGTTCCACATCGAGCCGAGAACGGTAGGCTGTTTATTGACATCAGATTGGCCGTGGTTATAAAAAAAGTAGGCTGACGGTCTAGTTTTGGCGCGTCAAGGTCTCTCTAGATTCTAATTGTACTATTTTCAGTGTGGCTTGTGGTCTGAGATCAAATATTTCGGTTGACGGTCAATTATTGCCGCGTCAAAGCCTCCTAGACGTAGTTATCTAATTGTACTGTATTAAGCAGTTTTAGTGTGGATTAAGATCAAGTATGTTTGTTGGTGGTCTACTGTAGTGTTGGCGCGTCAAGGCCTCTCCAGACGTAATCATTATAGTTTTAGTGTGGGTTGATATAAAGTAGGTATGTCGGTTGACGGTCTAGTTTGGGTCAATTAAGGCCCGTTTAGACAGTAAACTACTAGTTTTAGCGTGCGAAGTTCTTGACGGCTGCCCGTCAAGGGAGAAAAGTGTCATCAACCGGCATATTTGGTGGCTATTGCATTGCGTTATCTGGAGGGATTCGTCGAGCGTAAAAGTGCATAATATGTTGTTGGTTATATATGCACTGTCCACTCGTCTAGATAATGTAGTGTGACTAAAGAGGCTGGTGGGTAGTGCTATTTGACCTTGCAGGCTAATGGGTAGTGCTATATCACCAATATGCCAATGTATATACCCGCTCCCTACAGTACCAACGTGCTACACTCGTATATAGTTCGTGTGATTGTAACACAAACAGTTGCTGTTTGGTCCTGCGGCGTTTTTGTTGCTGATCGATAAGCTTTCTCTGCCTGGAAACATCGCTGTGGTCCTGCTCTTATTACGGGGGCCATAGAAAATAGGACCTACGGTACACAGAAAAACCTATATACTTACCTATTTTTACTAAAAATACTTGGTCCTGTTTACTATGGTCCCCCGTAATAGTTACATTTGTTTTGTAAAGGGAGTCGCGGCAGCAATTCGTAACTCTCTGTGCTGTAATAATAGGTTTTAGAAATTGTTTCCGGATGTCTAACCTGACTGACCCTTTCGCCATTGCACAAAACACCCCACGCTATTTCCAATTAGTTTATCCCATCGACTTGTGTACAATTCTAACGGGATCGAGGGGGTGTGCCGGAATAAGCACGTCTCCATGTCGCCATACGTTTGCTATTAAAAATAAACTTAAAAAAATGCATTGCAGCCGACCCTTGAGTTGTCTACGCTGACTGTAAGCCAGGTCCCTCGTGCCATCAAACAGTTGCTTTGCTACTACTCGTATCCCTTTTCGGGGACCTCTATGCAGCGATACAACACATGGAAGGTGTGGGTCTTATCATTGAGGGTGAGCGTGCAGCATGCCATAGTTCATGCTAAATGCGTTGCCGTGCAGCTCCTGGCATTGGAGTTGGACACCAAAAGCACCATCCCTAAACCAAAAAAAAATATAAGTGACGCGTGCTACTTTAGACTAGGTATTAGTGTAGCACTTTTTGGCAAGAACATTTTCTGAATGACGGGGCGCCCCTTAAGCCAAAATCGTCGGAATTTCATTTTGGTTTCGCGATATGAACATTTTTTTACCTAGGCCATGGGTTTGGTCATCGGGTTGCACTTTCAGTTTACTCAAAATCAGTAGACTAGGTATTAGTATATAGCACTTTTGGGCAAGAACGTTTTCTGAATGACGGGGCGCTCCTTAACCCCAAATCGTCGGAACGTCATTCTTGTTTTGCGATATGAACATTTTTTTATACTTAGGCCGTGGGTTTGGTTATCGGGTTAAACTTTCAGTTTACTCAAAAACACTTACTAATAGTATAGAGCTTCTCAAGTGATGAGCCTCAGAAGGCAAATACTAATGGTGTTATTATACTGATTTTAGTATAGTACCGTAGCACATGTCAAGTAGCTCGGGCTGTTTTGTGTGGCTGATGCTGCAATCGTCGTTTCTATTCGCCAATGTTTCCCTCTCTGTAACAGACTAGCTGCCGTGCCAGTTGCGTGTCACCACGAAGCAGTATTGAACGCACCGCGCACGTTCCTAAGACAAGCCAATCCCAAACCGCCCGCAGAGACAATCCGGCTCCTTGTCGAGCGTGGCCGAGAGAGCGGAGTATCTGCTTCTTCGCGATTCCGAATACAAGTTTCATGCGCCTGCCTGGAGGTGAGACACATCCTGTTACAGTAGGAGTTCCTCAGCAATACCGGCTGAGTAGTGCCGGTTGCCGCAGTAGTACCGGTAACATCGTTTGGCACAGCGGGAGATAACCTTTAGTGGCAGTGTGCGGAGTACTGCCGGTTGCCGCATAAGTGCCGTGTTTTTTGGCCGGCACATGCCGGCACTACTGAGAGCCCCCTACACCGTAGTTATTAACCTATTTTAGGACCCTGGTATAGCGACCGAAAAACCATCATGTGTGGTATTATCAATCTTCTAGAAGGACCGTGCAGCAGTGCATAACGGTCCTGTTCGTCTACGCACTGTACAAGTGTCAACATCAAACTCGTCTCCGACACTGCGTAGCTTCGGATAAACGTTTGACCCCGATGTACTCCAAAACCAAGGAATTGGAGTGGCGGCAGCTTTTTCGACCTTATCGCATTTTTTGTATTGTTAGACTGATCGTTTCGAATGATACGCCATGTTTTTGGGCGAAAACAGGCCCCCAGTCCTATCGCTAACAGTTCGAGTACCGTCACGCTGCGCGCGTGGCGTTCAAATTATGCTGCACGCTTGCCGTGCAACCCCGTCCGTTGCACTCCGGATGCACCCCTGGTCCTGGCCGTCCGGGCTGCTGCTTCGTGTGGCCAATGGTGGTGTGATGTCACTTTTATGTCGACGTGTGTTTTCCCTTTGAAGTCCCAAACGGGTCAATATCATAGCACAACGATACACACTGGACTACACAAGCAGTCATGCGGCTATGTAAACTATTACGGGGGACCATAGTAAATAGGACCTACGGGACACCCAAAACCTATATATTTCCCTATTTTTACTAACAATATTTGGTCCTATTTATTATGGTCCCCCGTAATAGTATGTACTTCAGTTGACGTGCAGACCTTTCTCAGTTCCTGATATGCACTACAGAGGGCGCCCGCTCTTAAGCGTTTCTAACAAGAACCAAGGAGTTTGACCGAAGAAACGGTTCGCAGGGCACCGAGTGCCATACTAAATCCCATACAGTAGCCACTATTACGGGGGGCCGCAGTAAATAGGATCAAATATTGTTAGTAAAAATAGGGAAATATATAGGTTTTGTGTGTGTGCTGTAGGTCCTGTTTACTATAGTCCCGCGTATTTGTAGCCTGTGCTCAATGGGGCAGACAGAATAAGAAATTGAGCCTCGGCGCCAAACTGACGTTTCTCGCTGGTGGGCGCCTTCTGTGTACTGTACAGCTGTGCAATGCCAGTCGATGGCTCAATGACGAACGTCGTTCTCCTTCAAGCTTCCGCTTATTTTATATTTTTTCACATGGGACAAATCAGACCGCCATTTCGTGGTGTACTTCTCGGGGACAGATAGATCCCTGACTCACACGGTCTCCACGATCTGTACCATGTTTTCCTGGTGAGATCTGTATGACACGACGCTTGTGTACATGCTTGCCGTGACGCGTGCTGCGATAGAGGTAACACATTTTGGCTGAAAAAACGCTTTTGGAATGACGGTGCTTCTTAACCCAAAATCGTCGGAATGTTATTCTGTTTTTTTGCAATAAATGGCGTTGTGCATACGCAGGCCATGGAGTTGTTCCTTGGGCAGCACTTTTGTGTTTCTCCCCAAACCAGTTTTTTGGGGGGGGGTACATAATAACTCTTTAAAGTGAGAAGCCTCAGAAGGCAAATAGCCTCAGAAGGCAAATACTAATGATGTTATTATACTGATTACAGTAGCATGCATCCCGGATGGAACCCGTGTATATATATGATACGGCTCTTGCGCAACATCTCGTGACGGGAAATATTGGATCTATATCATCTATACTGAAGATCGTGATCTTATAAAAGTATGTTTGAACTACTGTAAGTCAGCTGTGAGTTCTACCAATTGAATGGTCGATACTCACATTTGCACAAGCTGCGTGCTACTTCGGCCGCGCGTTTTTATAGATATATTCCTTTGATCTGTTCGATGTGTGTGTATCCTTTCCCCAACCACGCCCTATCGTCCCTTTGCCCTTCTCGACTCAACACCGCCGTCACCCCAACGAACGTAGCGGGAAAAACCACGACAAGCGGCAGGATCTGCTGCAGCGAGAAGGTATCAACAAAGCGAAGAAGTCCGCTCTCCTCGGCATAGGAAGCGCGGATCTGGCGTCGGTAGGCGCAGAAGACATGTTCTCGAAAGCCGTGTACGACCCAGCCAAGGCCTGCGCTGTCCAGGGTCTGGTTGAAACGAGCGTTCCCGGGCGATTCACGCCTCGCAAGCTGGCAGAAAATCCTACGGTGCCTATTACCGCCGATTCAGCCGCAACAGACAATAACGTCATCATCAACAACAACAACAACAACAACAACAACAACAACAACAACCCGGGGTTTCCACCCAAACAGGATGCTTCTTTCATACAAAACACTGTGGACAGTCGAGGCATGCTGTCAACGCCCGAACCCACCGCCGTATTCCGAGTTATCCCAACCGGGCTCGGGTACAGGAGCAGCCACCGCGCGGGACGCAGCGCGGAGGGGGGCGTCCCCGGAATTGCACCCCTGAAACGCTTCAGTGGGTCTCAGAGCGCCCCAACTCTCGGCCAGGAACCTCAAGCAAGAAACTCGAGGGTACTACCCCCGGGCGCTGGTATGCCACGCCAACTTTTATTACCGATAAGGTCGACACCGAATACAGGGGGTGGCAGTTGGAGGGGCACTAACAGTGCGGGAGATCGGTCGCCGAGGAGAGCAAGGGGTGGCGGTGGGAGGGATACTAACAGTAAAAACGGGGATCAGAAGTCTACACCAGCAGCAGCAGTTGAATCACCACACGGGACGAGACGAAGAGCAAGATTAAGTGATACTGGGAGCGATCGATGCGATACTATTGGGAGTGGCGGCAGATTGCACGCAGAAGAGAGCGAGAGGAACAGCAGTGCGTTAAGCCTGACTCCGATCCGGAGCCGGAGCCGGAGCCTGAGTCGATCGCACTCCGATTTTACGAGGGATAGTAGATGTGGCGATGATGATGCCGCCAGGGAGTATTCACACGATGCGTCACGGACGGGAGCCTTGCAAAATTCGTCGTCGTTGGAGCGTTTGTCGCCGTATTTCGTTGACGGCCGCAAGGGCTCGGGGCGGTCACGATGCAATCAGTCGAGGAGTGAAACCCAAGCACAACGGAGAAATGTCGACCAGTTGGCGTTAGATTTTGCCGCTGTGCGATCGCTGGAGCCTTAAGAGTAAAGAGTTTGCTGGCGTGCTGTTCCCCGTGTACTGGTTGCTTATTGAGGTTGGACGTTGTTTTCTATTGACAAGTCTACTACTGCAGTACACGGTTTCTGCCCTTACGCGCATCGCTTAGCTTGTATTTGTCGACGACGACGACGTACGAAACGAGCGACGAGAGTCCGCACGACGGGCAAGCATACGGGTCGGCGGCAAAGAAAGCGGTGGCGCGAGCGACCGAGCGAACTTGCGACGGCACACGATCGACGGTCACGTTCGTCTTGCTGCACCACCATCCAGCTTAAAAAAAAGGACACCTAGGGGAAAACAGCACAACGATATTGGCGCTGCTTGCTGTAGAGTTTTTTAGATTGGACGTTCTTTACTGTTATTATGCAGCACCAACGATTATAATGAAGCAGAACTGGAGAACAGCACGCCAACGCGAGAAGGTACACGGGTTGCCGATACCAGCATCACTATTCCAAAGAGTTTCTCTTTGGTTATCCGTCTGGGGAATTCCAAACGTATATAAATTTTTGGTTGCACTTTTTGATTGCACTTTTTGATTGCACTTTTTGGCTGCACTTTTTGGTTGCACTTTTTTTGTTGTTGCACTTTTTGGTTGCACTTCCATTCTATAGGGCACTTCCAAGCACT
>JBBMKB010068888.1:0-14586 GCA_037833945.1 Alaria marginata
CGGGCTCTGGCACGTGTTGGGGCAGCCGCAGGCCAGAGCACCACCCCGGCCGGGGAGCAGCCGAGGGGAGCAGGGTAGTGTACCTGGTACCAGGCACCAGGTGCTAGCAAACAGTATATCCTACTGAGAAAACCCGTGGAGACAGTATTTCGTACGTTTCGCGTAATTCTCGCTAGGTGATCGGACTACAGCAACGCTCCCATGTGCTCGAGAGTTGAGCCCATGTACTACTAGGCCACTCCGTCGTTCACCCAAAACGTCAGTCGTCCACGTTCAGAACATTTACAGAAGATATTTGGTACGTTTCGCGTAATGCTAGGTTGGCGATCCGACAACCACACGCTCCACAGTGTATGAGAGATGAACCCAAGCACTACCGGGTCACCCCGTCGTTCACCCAACACGATCAGTGTACCACATTCAACCAACTCGGCGGAGGTCTAAGTCTTTTTTCAATCTTTGTTGGGATTGCAGTGCTCACGCTCACAGGCCGGGGACATATCCCATTGCAAACGTTGAAGTCACACTTCGAAACCCCGAGTCCCGAAAATAGACACTTCACCCACCCGAAATATGCAGCATACATTCCTGTATGATCACTACCGTAAAAAGGTAACTGGATTACCCCTTCGAATCCCGAAAATATATGTTCTACCAAACATCTGTATCCCCACAAATCGTCCCCTAAGAAAGAGTGTAGGTGTGCTTTTCTACTCGCTCGTGCGTGTTCAATCGTCGTCTACCATATAGTCTATATATACATTATATATATTATATATAAATAAATATATATATATATAAATCAACTAATCAATACCAAGGGCTTCCTAGCTACCTACATTCAAAGGAGTAACGCACGGGTGGTGCCTGATCAAGCTCCTCACGGCTTCATAAAAACAGAGGAGCACGGGTAATAGCTATTCCTCCCTGGGGCAGCCACGCGTAACAGCTTGTAACACGCATCGTCCACACTTGGACCAAGGTTACAGAGGGGGGAGGTACCCCGATTTTCGCGTATTAACAGTATGGGCCAGTTGCCCAAGTGTCTCTGTGCCTCGCTCAGAATAGGATTCAATGAATACTTGCTTGCGTAGCGACAGATTCTACGGTACTATTAATAGCACGATTAGTATTGCCCTTCTGAGGCCCCTCACTACCCCTTGTTCAAAACGTGACTTTAAGCAAACTTTAGGTGCAACCAGATGCACCAAACACATGGCCTGAGTATCAAACTTATCAAGATTGAAAAACAAGAAATACTAAATTCCCACGGTTTTGGGTTAAGGAACCCCGTCATCCAGAAACAAAAGTGACCAAAACCTGCTGTACTAATACCTAATCTATCGTAGCACGAGTCTAGCGTAACGAGTGATTCCATGTCAATGGCGGTGCGTATAGCGAATTTGAAAACAGACAAGCTTGGGGTTGCAAACATATGGGACAGCTATACTCGGTTGAGGTCTCAAAAGCGGAAGCGTTGGTCGCTTGTTGCCGAAATTACGTGGAAACCTCCTCGTACCACCGTCCAACCGTGAATAATTAAGAACAACACTGGGGAACAGCACGGCGACGAAAATCGTTGGCGCTGCGGTACATCAACCATTACTCACTTGGGCCGCCGCGCGCAGCAGAGTAACCGCGATATCTTGCTGTCCTCCCCCCATGGCCACCTCTTGGTACCTGCACGGTAATCGAGCGCCGTCGAGAGATTGGCAGGAAACCCCGTCTGTGTTACCTCCGATTTTCTGTTTCGAAAGTGTTGTTCGCATCGGTATGGCGGCGTTGCCGTCGACTGCTTATCACACAGCTATCACAGAACGGACTAATCGCATGTTTCCGTTCAAAGTATATACAATGGTGTCCTCCAATGAGGAGACCAAGGAGCACGCGGCTCGCGAAGAGCCACGATGACACTCATACACCATGCATCTTAGGCGTAGAGTAAAATGCACGTGGTCGGGGCATGCAACTCAATGCACCACCCATCATACCGGAACCTTTTTAATGCGAGACGTCTAGTAGGTTTTGCTCGTGTTCTCCATGCTAAAGCTTGCTTCGTACCTTCCTCGACCGACCGTTTTTTCGGCGAGCTCTTCCATTTCCTTCCCGGGGTCTGCTCCAGAAGTCGTGATTAGGAGTATCGGGATGGTTGCTGCGCCAACGCAAAGCCCACGACGCACGGTAGCAGAAATAAGAGAGCGCGTTGGTTGACGTGGGCACATGAAGCGCATACCAACAGCACCGACGATGGTCTTGCTGTAAAGAATAGAAGAAAGGTAGAGTAGTGGCATATCTCTTGAAATATCGAAAAACCTGCCCGAGGGTTGCAACCAAAGCACGGCTCTAGCGTTGACGACGTAGTCTACACAATGCCAGGCTCCAGTTCTGATTATGCAACGTCTCAGCGCATGAAGCAAACCGTACGAACGCATTCGACGTAAGCACGTGTAAGACTCCTAGAAACTGGTCGCTTTGTAGAGATAACCACGCGCGTGGTATTGGATAGGTATTGTAGAATCAGCCGGCCAAGCAGAAAATAAGCTCCGTCAACATTCTTATGGCCCCAAACTCGACCTATCCAACAAGCCTCGCCCCGCCGTCATGACGTACAGCCGTATACTCTGTAAAACGCACATACCATTCTAGGACGCGACGATCATACACCTTTAGAGCTCTCTCACCGCCGCAACTGAATCGTGACCGCACTATGACGGGGGACCATAGTAAATAAGACCAAATATTGTTAGTAAAAATAGTTAGAACATATAGATTTTGGTGTGTACCGTAGGTCCTGTTTACTATGGTCCCCCGTAATATAATATAATAATAATACACCCTCACCAGAGGATTCCTCCTTGTAGAGATGCTCCAGCGACTGCGCCGGTGGTGATAGCGACGTCACTCGCAGCACCTCGCTCGCGAACTGGTGCAAGGCCGACTGCAAGCGGTCGGGCCGTAACGCCTGCACCAGGAGCACTCGCTGAAAGGAAGCCACCGACCGGATGGCGGGGAAGTCCCGCTCGCACTCCGGCGACGTCGCCCATCGCTGCCACCTTCCGAGGAGCAATAAGGCACGCGAGTCGAAGGAGATGCTCATATTTCAATGCATGAATGCATGATACTACTGTTACGTTTACTGTTGTTGTCGTCCGATAATGTGCACCATGAGTTTCAACCTCGAGCACTCATTAAAAATTCCGGTTAAAGTTGGGGTTCCACTTAAGTGCGGTGCCTCTAAGTGCGAGGCCGCCGCTTAAGTGCGGTGAAAATATCTTGTCACTCCATTTGAGTGCGGTGCCAGATGAATGCGGTTTCCCACTTGGGTGCGGATATCGTCGTTTGTTGACTCAACGTACGTAAGTGGGACCCCCACTATAGTTCTACATCGCGGTTAGATATTACTTGGGTGGCGGAGTAAAATCCAATTATCTGCTTTAGCCTCAAGACCACACGTGGAGCCTCAAATTTGCCAATCGGGTGCCAAGATGCAGAACTCTCAAACCTACCGCACGCAACTACCGGAAACACCAAGCCGACGAAGGATTACTTGACGAAGGATTTACTTGACGAGGTACCAGCCAGCCAAACGACAACCCTGTAAATGGCCATGCTACATATTTCATTTTTCTGGGATATTCGTCCACTCGAGAGTGACTTGGAGCCTTTACTGTGACGGCGGACTTGATTATGGCGATGGTGAGTTAATTTTGAGAACAAAAGCAGCAATGCCAACAACCACAATCACAACAACAGCAACAACAACAACAACAACAACTTTCCGTTTTATATATATCGAAATCTCACCGTTCAGCGTCCGTGAGATCAGCCGCCTGCACGAGCAGTGGCAAGTGCTCAGCCAGAAGAGCGAACGCCTCTTCACGGTCGGGCGACGCCCACGGAGGGAAACCCCGGGGACGGCCTGCCTCAGACACTCCCGCTGCCGAGCTCAGCCGCCCCGTGAATAGCTCCCACTCATTCTGGGTTTCATACGGCACGGCGAAAGTTCGCTCGAGTTACTCTTACTATCGCATGAGAAGGCATTGAATTGCAGTACAGAAGTGGTCCATCTTTAGTGCCAGTATGTGCCAACCGGAAACACCGGCACTACAGCGGCAACCGGCACTACTCCACGTCCTCCCTCTACTGTTTGTTCCTATCTGTGCCAAACGATGTCGCAGGCACTATGGCGGGAAACCGGCACTATTCAACTGGCACTATTTAACCGGCACTATAGATGGATCTCTACTGTACCGACTCATCACGCATGAAGCTAAACATTGACCTGTAGGGTCAGCTGCATAGATTGGCCGGGAATGCAACACGCTCTCTCCCGGCGGCAGAGGCCATGACACTACGGCCTTAAACCGAAATGCGGCGGTGCCGGAAAGGCAAAGGCAAGATGTGGGGGGGTGGCAGAATGCTTACCCATCACGCCCTGAGCGGCAGCAGTCCAGGCCTCGTGGGTACGTGCAGGTGTCCTTGACAGGTCCAAAACAGAGGTGGACATACAGCACTGCCATCTACACTCGGCAATGTATATATATATATATATAAACATCGCGTTTGCGCCTCTCCCAGTTCACGCGCAGATGTACTGTAGTCAGCAAGGCTACAAGGCAACGACACAGCAACACCCGACAAAATATCTCTGAAAGCCCGTCCAATACTCCACATAACTCGGTCTGTTGAATTCCGTCTGAATTGCAGTCGGGACCAGTGCGTTGGGGAGCCGGCTCTTGGAATTTGGGCTGAGGGTCGCTCGCTACATTAGGGTACAGTAGCTCCGGGTACTGCTTGGAGTTTGATCGGGGCGTGGGCCTCGGCCTGTTGCTTCCCCATACTTGAAATTGCTTCGATACCAGGGGGCGCACGTGATTGGATTGACTGGGGCATCTAACCACGCGCCGCTAATGACCATGCGAGACAACAAAACAATGTTTGATGCTTCCCGCGATAAAAAGAAGGCTTGCATCATGGATGGGGTGAAAGCACCCCCCAATACATATATATATATATATATATACAGTAGGACGAACACGCTCACCGGTTGGAAGAGTTCCGGGTGCATGCCGTGCACCAAGTGCAACGCAAACGTCGGGCGGTCCTCCTTGAGAAGAGCTCTTCCAACGAAGTACAGCACCCGAACCTGGCGGATAAGGGAAACGCGTCCGTCCGAAGTATTCGTATCACGACGTGAGCCAAGTGGCACCCGCAGATATGCAGTAGATTTGCTGACTACCTAACCCCTTTGGACCCGAGAGATAGCGACGAACATAACGGCAAGTTCTGTGCACTACTCCTCAGACCCCCTAAAAAGTAACATTGTTTTCTAAAACTGAAATTGTGGCTCGTTTTTTCCGAACACACACGAACAATTTCGTACGAGGAAACAGTGCTCGAATTCTTCACAGATTTAAAGAAACGGTGGAATAAGAAACATTTAACGTCAAGCCGGCGAAATCGGAGAGAAACAAATTTTAAAATAATCTGCATATAAGAAACACTGCTCGTTTTGCCACACAACATGAGATGTTGAGGCTGGGTCGAAACTAGCGTTTCTTCTAAGAGGGCCCGTACTCCAGTATCATGCTGTGGGTATGTCCTGCATCCCCTTGCGTTATAAACCGGGTACTCGATCTAGTAGAGTGCACGGACCCCTGAGACCGCGTTGCTATGGCCCACGCACTAACCGGCGATTTTATGAACAAATATTTCAAATACGTCAGCTGTGAGTTCGATCAAGTTGATAGTCGATGCTCATCTTTGCATTTTGTTCGACAATTGTCCCCCTGGGAAATCGCAAGGGGGTACAGTGGCCGGACATTTCCGAAGCAGCTTTGTAGCACTGCGATAATCTTCGCGCCGCCAAATTCCTGTCGCTGTTTCAGGAGGTGGAGGCTCAACACGAATTGATCATTATCTTACGAGTACAGCATTGGCTACCGCGTGACAAGCCGAAATAGGCGCTCTCGCGCTTTCCGCTCGCCATTCTGTTTACGCAAGAATGTTTCCGTGCTGTAGATGGTTTACTCTTCATGACTTACGAAAACGCTTAACGGTGCATGCCAGTACTCATCATGTCTCCCTTGCCCCGCCTTCGGCACTGCCGCCCCGTACTCGCAAAGCCGGAGAGGGTCTCGGCAACATACCGTATCTCCTACAACCGGCGCGGTGATGTATGTCAAGCCAAGCCTGACTACAGTAGGTTGGTCAACCTTCTGAAACACATTATGAAGGCGCGTGCGGTTGCATGGCCACGTACATCATGGCCCCCTTGCTGGCGAAAGGCACTAATCCTGCTCCCGCTGGCGTTGCACCCATCACAAATTGAAATCGAACCTTCAAACTCGAAGGCATTCAGACTAGGGCGGGAAAATACCGTGCTTCTTAATTCCCTAAGGAAAGGGTATCCGGACAGACGTGGTTCCAGTCTCTCTGCGTTTTGCTCAAATCGTTTCCGTCGGTAGTTTTTGGGAGGTGTGCAACATAAGTGAACCGTACCTGCGACGCCGAAGATAGCCTGGACAACCTATCTCCTACTATGGACATGTTGACGGAAGTCAAGCCATACCTGATTAGGTTGTTTGACCTTGTTTACCTACAAAGACGCGTACTGTTGCATGCCGGCACCCATTTGGATGTCCTTACCACCCGTATCTCAGTACCTGCAGAGCCGGAGATAGCCTGGCCAACCTATTGTTATTTTACCTTGTTTACCTACGAAGACGCGTACTATTGCATGCCGATACCCATTCTGATATCCTTACCACCCGTATCTCAGTACCTGCACAGCCGGAGATAGCCTGGCCAACCTATCCCCTACTGCTGATGCCGACGTTGCCTCCGGTGTGGAACTCCTTCTTCGGGGATTGGATGCAGGCAGCCCCGCCGGCTGGTGTGCTCCATCCGCTAAGCATGCCTCAAACAGCCGCACGAAGCTGGTCAGGGATGACTTGTACATCGGACTTAGTGCCTGCCGAGGCCAGAGGTGGGAATGCTAAGGTGCACTATGCTCGCATGGCGCCAGGTCTGCAATTGGAGGTGGATTGGATAAACACCTCCACTCCAGGAAGGATGGAAACATTGAAAATTCGACCACAGATAGTACAGGACACCAAATATGAAACAAGGTAGTACGATAGAAAGGCTGAAACTTGCAAGAACATGAGCAACCCAGAAGCCGTTACACCGAAGTTTGTGTGGAAAGCATCCTCTTCCAAATCAGAAATAAGAAACCCGGCCTAAAGTAGTCTTTCTGTTTCTGGTGAGGTGTCCTCTACTGTACTTTCTGAATGAAACCGGATTGGGTGGTTCTCACGAGAGATGGTCATTGTGATGAAGGACACACTTTGCTTCATTCTCGACGACTGGGATTAGTACTTTACACGGTGCAAATCCTAGTGCCTATTGTTGTAACGTGTGTTGTTTCTCAAGCCGCTGTTGGAATATGCTGTGTGCATTCCTCCTAGTCGTAGAGATCGATGCTACTTGTGTTCCAGCCCTCAAGCCAACTCTACATGCTAGTGTTGGCGAGGGCACGACAAGAGAGTGTGATAGGAATCGGTAGAAGGGGCAGACTACCTCCGCGCCAGGTCTGCCTACTGTGTAGTTCTTGTGGTTACTCACTTGGGTTCGTTGTTTAGAGCTTAACTATAACTTCAGATTGCATGCCTACGCTCCGATGGAAGACTGAGAAAGGACAGATGGGTTCACAGACCCCATCTGTCCCTTCTATTTCTATCTAAGATACGTCTCCCTACTTGTATTGAAACCTCCCAATTCCCGGTGACACGGAAATTCCCGACCTTCTGAGGTAATACAATAGCAAGAGGCACGCCCTGAGTTCACTCGTAAACGTTCGTGTCTACCCGTCAACAGGAAGATAAAAGCACACATCTGGAAAGAACGTGGTTGAGCACCTTCATAGTTTCCACCAGGAAGAATAGGGTAGACCCCGCCCTTGCGAATTCGCGGTAGACTTCCCTCTGCCTGTCCAGCTCCAGCGATGCCTCTGCGGACTTTTCCAGTGACACCTTTTGAGACCGGAGGAAGCCCGTAACAGTGTGAACATCACCTCGAACCTGGCTTGGGATATGTTTGGCGCCACACTGCAAATTGGAACAACTGGGCTTTACCGCGAACGCACAAGGCACGTCGTTCTGGATGCGACGCCAAATAAACCGCCAAGCAAGCGTACGGCCTCTGTCATATACTCCAACCTACCGTGGATGGTTTAGATTCAATGTGCCGCTGCCGGGGAGTTTGGAGGGGCCGGGGGGAAGCTTGGAGGGGCGGAGGTTCAATATTGCACAAGCGTTGCCTCTTCGCTATGGTTTCTTGGCCGTGGTATGTTTTAGTATCCCGACCACAGAACGCACGGCCCAATCTACAATCAAAATCGACCGAATGATAGGTGCAGTATGGCATATTCGACTTCAGCAGCACGAGTATTAGAGTAACAGCAGCACATTGCTAGAACGGGGGACCCGATGTTGGACGTTCCCCCCTGAGCGCTGGATTCCATTTCGCGACAGTAGACTCTCGCAAGCAATAATGCCGCAAGCTACGCAACAAGTTGCAAGTGATGTGCCGCGCACCTTGACGCAAAGCCGCGGAAAGCATATTTCACAAGTATTGTCAGGGGCTATGGGGCGTGTACTTTAGCGGCCAGACCTCGACGGTGTCATGCTGGCCTGCTGCAATAAGTTCGTAAATTGCAGCTCAATGATCGCGTGTAGGCACATACAACGCGATTGCTCGGAATCCAGACAACCCTTCAGCTCCGACTGTACACGACGCCTGTTCGAGATGACGACACCCTATACCAGGGTAAGCGGCGATGGAGGGGGTGGTCTGTAGTGGTGTAGACTAACCTGAATCTCCGCAGCAGTGGCCTTGGTTTCGCTGAGCCTCTCTATGAGCGATGTGTCCTCCAGAAGGTCGCCCTCGGCGGTCGCCAGTGCTTCCAGTAAACCCTTTTCGAGGTCCGCAAGACGCACCTGAAGCAAGAATACGACTGGTTATGTTAACACGCTGGCGTATGCTACGGATTGTGTGCGCCGAATTGTTCTGATGCTCCCCCACTTGCGGGATGATGATCCAACGGTGCTGGTTATAGTTGCTCAGATGAAGAGCCCCGCCCGTCAGAAAAGGCTGAGCCCCGAAGTGCCCCCTCTATCATGGCATGCGTATACTGCTGTGGCAACACGGGGTACTGCACTGCTGTGCTGACACGATCGATGTCGTTCGTGGGCTGGAAACCGAGCAGGCTTTCTGTTGGCGAGACGAACGTCATGGCGAGGGCCACCTCCACAAACACAACCGTTCAGTCGTGTTCCGAGTCAGGGCTGAAGAAGTTTCCAGTGGTATCCCTTATATATTATAACTTAAATACGCACATTAATTCAAAGTAATTTGTCCCAAAACCGTGGGTGCAGTTCTAAACGGCTCAAAATACGCTCTTGGTGCTGTATACGAGTTTGCATTGCTGACCTTGAACCCTTCCTCTTGTCGCAACATGACTGATTTGGCCTTTTCCAGCTCCGGCTGCTCATGCTGAATAGTTACGCCAAGAAGTTGTCCTTCCAGACCCGACCTGGCATAAAGTACGCGACACCAGTTAATAATCTCTTATTTCTGGCCAGGCTGGAATTCTTATGTAAGGCAGGGTGTGTCATATATACTATTGTCGGCACAAAAGAGGCCCTGTTCTTATTGTTTTCCAAAACATGAGCATGAAATTAATAAATCTTAGATTCTCAACATCTGCCGCGTACTGTATATGGTACAAGGTGGACCCGTGAAAACAGACGCGGTTTTATCCCTAAGCTGCTTTTCGACGGCAACAAATGGTGTGGAACTCCAGTCTACCCACGGCGCATGGCCTAATCAAAGCATTATTAACACGGTACGTAGAACTTCCTCCTGCCTAAGTGCGTTGCCTTAAACTCGACCAACTAACACGGTGGTCTCAAGTACCGTCCTCCCAGGCACGGAACCTTCGCGCGGTTGGTGCGTTTATCATCACCCTCTCCTCACGCAGCGTGT
Organism: Alaria marginata; assembly: GCA_037833945.1. Lineage (NCBI taxonomy): Eukaryota > Phaeophyceae > Laminariales > Alariaceae > Alaria > Alaria marginata. The sequence goes on from JBBMKB010068888.1 coordinate 10,048, forward strand.
CCTGGACATACGTCAGTGGACGTTTGCGTGATGTCCCAATCGAGCTGCACCGCTGGATCTATGTTCAACTCGCAGCAGCGCGTGGTACACGCGATACAGTACGGACCCGCCAACCAAAAGCATACTATCTGATAGAGGCTTGAAACCCTATTGTCACACGAGCCTGGAGCAACTTGAGCGGCGCTACGTGAAATACAGGACTTGGTGTAGTGCTCGCCTCTGGGCACGATTTTGTAGCCCACATTTATTAGCGCCCCCCAAACGGCGAGGCGTACGCTCTTGTTGGGTTGGTTTGTACTGGAGGGCCTGTACTGTGGTTCGGCATATGTTCACAAGGAAGCCGTTTGCCTACAACTAAGCCGAGAGTCTTAGCATGGGAGAGCTGCAAATAGGTTTCCGCACACTAATGCCAAATAAGTTGCCCCCAACCCGGTGAGTGCAGCTCTAACGGAAATGAACTGACCTGGTGACGGTGAAGTTGACCTCGCACACAAGAGCACTAGCGTCCGGTGGCAGCTCCGGGTTGGGGTTTCTAGTCACCATGAACAGGCGGAAGCTTTCGTTGTAATCCATTAACTGCGAGAAAGCACATGTTGTGGACGACGTTAGCGTTTCTGTTATGGAGGGGGGGGCGGGAGGGATTGGTGGTAAACATGCTACGTTCTCACGGCTACCTCTAAGTCGAAGCCCACCATTGATCCATCCGGCACCATTGATTTGTTTGTCAAAGTTAAAGACTGAACACTACTTCTTCCGGACTTACACCTACACGCCTAACACTTTATTTAGAATTGGTAGAGCGTTAAGCCATGGGATGCACAGTACCCGACAATGTAACGGACGCATTTGCCAAGATATTTAGTGTTTGAGTTCCTATCTCAACCATTGTGTTATCGCAATGGCAGCGGCTGGGTCGTGCTCAACGTCCCAACAAGAAAGCCGGCCAACTGCAAAGGTCGCTAGCGTGATGGACCGTGTTGCTGGGAAGACCCGTGGGGACATACCAAATGTCTCGTTGGCCCCTCACGTGGAGAGCTCCATACCTCATCCAAACCCTTGACCGTCAGAAACGATGAACGCGCACACTAATGCACAATCCTACCACCGAGGTGCACAACGAAGACAACGAAGACAAAATTCATCACACGTGTGGTATTCCGACGGCATCGGGTAGTCCCTTACAGTTGTTGCGGAACCTCTTCGGGCAGAAATGCTTTGACCACCGACGCGTGCTACTCTAGAGGTATTTATACTACTATTAGTATAGCACTTCTTCACTTTTTTTTTCTGAATGACGGCGCTCCTTAACCCAAAATTGTCGGAATATCACTATTGATTCGCAATATGCCTTTATATATATATACTTAGGCGACGGGTTTGTCCGCAGGTTGCACTTTTTGTCTTCTCAAAATCAGTTTTTAGGCGAGGTATAGAGCTCCTCAAGTGTAGAGCCTCAGAAACAAAATGGTGCACCTCTATCGTAGAATGTGTCCACCATGAGCCACCACTATCGTATCACTTGTCTACAGTAAGCACAACTACAACCAGAGCAAGACTGACCTTATCCCCAACCTGCACCACATAGCGCGGTCCTTGGTGCACTAGGTCCTTGCGCGCTAACGGGTACAGCATGGGCTCGACCCCGTCGCATTCGAGCACCAACAAGGTCTTGCCGAATCTCACGGAAAGTTCCACCCTCGAGGAGAAGCGCGCATCGGCCGCTGACACCACTTCCAAAGGCCGACTTGCGTCCTTTTGCCGCCAAAACGACGAGAGAAACGTGCACGCGCAAAGGCTCCAGTCACAGTATGTTGGGCTTGGAACCAGGTAACGAGGTGGCTTCTGAAACGGCAGAGTGGAGGTGGGTACTCCAGTGCATCCGGGGGCAATAATGTGAGTATAAAATGCGCAGATGCCGGATATCTTTAAAGGTTTTGGTGGCTGATTTCATGTGAATTGTGGGGTATTGGAAAGCCCTGTTTGAAGAATACTTACGCCGCTGCTGATAGTGATATCGTGTCGGGGAGGCAATCGGCGGGTCAGATAAACCGGCCATGCGAATACTGAGGTAGTTAACCCGTGGTTCGTCGTCCCAGAGGAATCGATCATGCATCGGACCGTTGTCCTTTGCCACTGGGACAGGGTTCCTTGGACATATACCGCGGAAGGTGCGCGCGTATACGATACAGAGGAAAATACTTTCCTTTAGCGACCGACGCTCCACATGCATGCGACAAGCATTTGCTCAAGAGCGACTCATAAACCCTTCGCTACTGGGACAGGGTTCCTTGGACATATACCGCGGAAGGTGCACGCGTATACGGTACAGAGGAAAATACTTTCCTTTAGCGACCGACGTTCCACATGCATGCGACAAGCATTTGGTCAAAAGCAACTCGTGGACCCTTATAACCCACGCGTAGGCATGTAGCTGCGAATATCGCTGCTCGACACTTTCTTCGCTCGTGAAATGCGCTGCAACATACCAATGTGCCCGTTCCATCCTGGTTTCTTGGGCCCTTTGCCACTGACCTTCGCCAAGAATGACTTGAGCCAGGTGGTACACGCGTTCGCGGGGTCGACGATAAAGGGTACCCGCTCCGGCATACTCGCCAAAACCAAGGCATTTTCCTGCGAAGCAGAGATACTCGACGAGGTCAGAGACGTTTCAAAGCGCAGTTCGTAACCTCTTTGAGCCTCCAGAGGGAAAAGGCGTCGAAACGAAATGAAGATTACTGCATCGATCACACGGAACAGGCCAGGCGCCGGGTAGGGGCACGCTTTCGAACTGCCATGCAAAGAGCCGGAAGACACTTCCACTGCATGGCGATGGGTGTACTTCCTGCATGGGCCCCGAAGGGATTGGTGGGGACGTTTATTGCGGCATGGGCCCCGAAGATGTTGGTGGGAGCTGCGGGGACATGGGATGCATCTCTCCGTTGAGTACAAGTGAAAGTACAAGCTTGGGTGTAGAATAACCTAAGGGACTAGCCCTCGTAACAAATGTTTGGCTGTGTGCGTACTCCTGTGCGATGGGTATGTGCACAGCGCGACCGGTACCCCGCTTCCGCGACATCGTTTGCTTCCAGCGAAGGAGCATTTCTGGTTTACACCGCGCCAAGGCCCATGCTACGATAGAGGTAGACACTACCTTTTCTGGGGTTATTTACTGCTCTTTAGTTCACTCACGATCTGATGTTGAGCAATCATAGAAGTGCGACCCTAGAAACAACCCCATGCCCAGCGAAAACAATAAAAAAAACGCAAATGGGATTTTGACGATCTTGGATAGTTCCCCTGTCAAGGACCCCCGTCGTCAGAAACAATTTGGCCCAAAACTGCTACCTCTCGTATCGTAGCGCTTAACTGGGACCCCTTCCGAGGTTGCGCTGACATAAATCCAGGGCCAGCCACGGTAATGTCCGAAAATAAGGAACCCGGGGCTGGTAAGAGGAAAATGTGCAACACCCGCCCGCGCACACAAGCTAACGACAGTCACGCCTGTCTTGCTGCGTGGGTTCGTGACGGCAGCCATACAACCGTCAAATATCGACACCACTCTTTCATGCTTGCCTGGCTGAGGTCGTCGTCAGGTAACCCTTCGCCTTTCCACACCAAAAGCTGGGACTCCGTGGACATGAGTGTACGAAGAGAGAAGCCGCGCGGTAGGCCCAAGGAGTCCGACCAGCGCTCCAGCATCGCTTTTCGAGTGCTCTCAGGATGTCTGTCAGATACATGCAAAACAGGCGACACGTCCGTCCGCAGGCGATCGATAACACAGGGGTTGTACGCATAGGCGTCCCGGTCGAGGTTGGTCGATCGTTGTCGGTGCCGACGCAAGGTACGGTAGTGGAAACACCTGATTTTGAGTAGGCCTTTCACTCGAGGAGGTCTACATCTCACCCCACCACCTAAAGACAAATAGTTGCATCGTACCTCCGAAATCATCTAAGAAACGAACATAGAGCAAACCATTTCACTTCCTCATGACAATTGGTTAACATTGCATCTCGAAGTGCTCTACGACACCACACCAATTTTTGTCACCACCCCTAAAATACGCGTGTTCAGGTGGAGCGCACAGGTGGATGCCGCACCTGACAAGATAAGTGGCAAAGCCGGCCGCCAAAAGCATCTCAAGTGGCAACGTCGACAGCGCTTCCGAGAGCGATCTCGCCTGGTCCTGCCACCGCTCCTGTTCTCCGCCAAGCTGAGAGATTAGCCGCTGAGCCTTCGTTAGGACCCCCTGTGCACGTTCCAGGCCCGCACGAAGTGTCTCTGCTTCCCTCGTTCTGCATTGTTTGTGTCAGCCACGGCAGTATGGGCGGGTGGAAGGGGGTAAGGGACCGTCATCTCAATACTAGATGATTGATGCTAGGTGGTCAACACCAAAAGTGTGGCTGGCAACTGAGCGTGATCCACCGTAGGCAGGTCCATCGCTTTGGCCCCGCTCTGGAACAATAACAACAGCAGCAACAACAACAACAACAACAACAACAACAACAACAACAACAACAACAACAACAACAACAACAACAA
>JBBMKB010068910.1:0-14582 GCA_037833945.1 Alaria marginata
AGATGTCCTACTGTAGTAGTAGTAGTAGTCGTAGTGGTAGTAGTAGTAGTAGTAGTAGTAGTAGTACCCATGATTCCGGCTTAACGTCGAGTCACTCTACCACTGCCCTCGCTCCACCTTTGGTATAAATATTAATTCCGATTCGGTAGAATCGCGACAGAACGGTAGCAAATCGGTGGCACTGACATTTAGCTAACCGCGAACCCCATAAGTCATTCGATCTTTTTTCACAATTTCCTCAGCTAAAGTAGGAAGTATTCCCCCATACCTATTTTAGCCGTATGGCGTGAACACAAGAATTAGGGGTAAGCCATACATTCAGCTCTTATCGTAAACCCTCTGGCCCAAGTGCCCCATTGATCAAGAATGAAAACGAGGAGAAACCCCCCGTGGGGCATATCCCAAGCAAGAACAGGGTACGGACCGGTCAAATATAGGCCATTTAGCTTGGATACACCCTACGGTAGGGGTGCACCGTGTTCTTTCTGAGGCTACTGGCATGAAGAGCTCTATACTATTAGTAAGTCAAAAACAGATTTCGAGAAAACGGAGAGTGCAACTCGATAAACACTCCCATGGCCTAGGTGTAAGAAAAGATAATATCGCGAAACAAGATTGACATTTCGACGATTGCGTCATTCAGAAAATATTTTCGGCAAAAATTGCTATCGTACGTTTATCGTAGCACGAGACGCTGCGAGCCGGCCGGCTAGTTCATCGTTGGCTAGGACTTGCAGTTTGTTGCGTGCAGTAGTTTGCGGGGTTCTTCGTGGTTACGTCTGACTGGCGCGCGCGTGTGTGGCTCGACGTGTGCTTTCGATTGATGAAGAAATTCAGTTATCGACACCGCCCCGCACGGTGTGGAAACCCCACCCCCACAGTTACTTTGACAACTAGTAAGTAGCCGCGAAGCCTAGTCAACGCACAGCCCTACCGATCCGACCCTGAAAACCCCCCCTCCTCTCACTAATCGTCACGCCCATGTCTTGTCGAACTCCCTCAAAGCTGGCCACCCTGTTCCTAAACGAGCAAGACGGGATGATCAAGCTCCTCTTCCACTTCGGCGACAACGAGCTGCGCGCGTCTTCGGTGATCCTCTTCTCCGTGGTGTTTCTTCCCCTCCAGTGCGTGACCAGTGGTGTCTGGGTTTCCTCCGGGCTGTTCATTCCGGCCATCCTGTCCGGCGCGGCCATGGGTATGTTACTCCGCACGCTCAATTAAGTGTATTTCGGGGGACCATAGTAAGTAGGACAAAATAGTGTTAGTAAAAATATGGAAATATACAGGTTTTTGTGTGCACCGTAGGTCCTATTTACTATGGTCCCCCGTAATAGATGCTCGACTCGCTTTGAGGTGCTCGACACACTTCAGGCTGTTCGAGTCGAGCGGTCGGGTGTGCCACAGTATCAGAGACGAACCATCACGTTGATCCGAGCTCCAGGCTTAACCGGCAGACGACCCCCCGAATTGCGAAGTAGTTAGAGATACACGACAACCACTGGGCTCTACTATTACGGGGGAACGTAGTTAATAGGACCATATATGGGTAGAAAAAATAGGGAAAAATAAATATATATAGGTTTTTGTGCCTACCGAAGGTCCTATTAACTACGTTACCCCGTAATATTAATAATAGGTATTATTACACTTGTTAATGGGCGCTGCACCCAGTACTCGACTACTGTAGGTATTATTGGCCAGGTACTCACAGTCCTCCGCTTGCCCCGTCCTTTACCACGACATCGCGCTCGTCGCAGGCCGGGGAATAGGGGAATTGCTAGGACGAAACTCGCGGGCCTATGCACTTATTGGAGCCGCGGGTATACTGGGCGGAATCACGCGGATGACCCTGAGCGTGACGGTCATGATGGTCGAGGCGTCTGGTTGGGTCCTGGTGAGTGCATCAGTATTTTTTGTTTTTGTTGCATTTTTTGTGTTGCCATCCAACAATGGACGCACCTACGATAGAGTTACTAGTAGTATAGCACTTTTTGGCCGTTTCATTTTCGGAATGACGGATCTACTTAACCCTAAAATCGGCGGAATTTCGCTCTTTTTTGGTAGAATTGTTTCGCTGTATGCCTAGGCCACGGGGTTGTGCTCGTCGGAGAGTGATTTACGCTTTCTTCATGTCAGGTTTTGCGTGGGGTATACGGTAATACTCCTCGAGTGAGGAGCTCTAGGAAAAAAATGGTGTTACACTAAAACACTATTTCACTATTACGCTATTGAGTCATCCCACGGTAGGGGTTGCACGTTTGGGGGTCAAACGTTCCTGACCGGTTGAGCTCCTGAAGTGAAGGACTGCCGGTTGGTATGATCATTTTACGAGTGTATTTTTTTTAGGACTTGCGGATAGAAATGTTGATCGGGTTGCGCGAACGAAACTCTTGGGAGTCGTGTTTCGGATGAGATATTGAGCTCCTCAGGTCAAGAGCTCAGAAAACTAACAATGGTTGCCGCACCTGTACCGTGGGATGACTCTATTACAGTACCGTAGTATGAGTAGATCGTTCGTTTCATCCCTGTAGATAAACTGCACCGGCGGTTTTGGAGACATACTGCTTCCAACAAGTGTGGGATACAAAGGATGATCTTGAATTAGTGCCAGTCAGGCAATAAATAGAAGCTCGATACGAGCAATACTTGAAATGTACGAAACGCCTGCCATCTTAAGTAGGGGATGATAATATAACATCCCCGGGTCAACCAATGGGTGCTTTCAATTATTTGGTATATCTGCATGGTGATGCGGTTATTAACGATTCCTAGGAATATGATCGCAGTGCCGCATGGTTTCGATTCCATATCGACCTTATATCCATTGTTTTTCCTGTGGAGCTTATATTTATGGTCGGACTGACATTAATTAACAAATTATGTAGTCTAGTCCCCATACTTGTTCACCTATATCGTATTCACCAGAGGGTAGTGTGTAGAGTAGCATGGGTCGAAATAACTAATAACTTAGCCCCCCCACTTTTTCACCTATCTCGTATTCAGTAGTGCAAAGGCTAAACCTCTTCGGAGCTGCACGCACGTTTTTCGAGAATAATACCTTGCAATAAGTGTTGGATACGTTTCGCAGTAAAAAAGGGATAGCACTCCGTACCCTAATAAATACTATTGGAGGCGCTGGTTTGTCTCAATTTTGAAGACCCACACTGCCAGCTCTAAAGGTCGGCACAGGTTCTCCCGCTCAATATGCATGTCAAACCTGACAAACCTACCTAAGATACGATGAACTTGCTAATTCAATTGTGGGTTGTTTCAGGTTGCCCCTTTCAAACTAGAACCTGCTCTCTGTATTACTACTCGATGTGCATGGTCAGCTTCCCATCCATCCTTATGGTGCTTCGCTTTGCGGGCGCAAAATGAGTATGATGTCAAGCGCGTGGGCTGCGTGAGCGATCGGGTGAGTGATCGATACTCACATCAGCGTTGCAAGCTTCACGATTCGTCGGCCAGGCGGTTGTAGACGAAAGACACGAAACACGCTCGCGCTGCTATACACCGGGAAGACAAACGGCGAAGAAAAATAGTATTCTTACTATTATTCCATTTGCCATCATCTGACAGTGTGCAGCGCTTGCTCCAGTCTTACAATCGGCTGAGATAGAACTCCAGAATCGAAGTACTGAAGACAAGGGAAATGTTACGAATCCGACCTACACGCCTGATTCTTATTATTTTACGAAGCATTTTGTTTCCTACCCGATAGTAGGAAAAAGTTCACACACACACCCAGAAATAAACAGAAAGACAAGGGAAAACCAGCCAAGAAAGCTTACACACGAAGTCTAACGCCCTTCTTGCCCGCTAAGATGTTTTGTTTTTTTTATATTTCGTACACTGTGAAATCAGCGCAGAAAAAAGCTACCATGGTGCGGTCCCGTTTTTTCTCCTGACAGCACCTTTTTCGGCCCGTTTTCTGGCCAGTTTGTGATCCCGTTGATGCTGGTGTTCATCACGGCGAGGGCGGTGGGCAACCGAATCAACGAGGGGATCTACGACACGCAAATCAGCATCAAGAAGATGCCCTTCCTTAAACAGGTCAGCTGCTACAGTAGGCTAGTGTTAACAGCATACAGTATTAATAGCATATATTGCTGCCGCTAGGAACTCGCTCAGCACGATATTTGTAACTAGAGTGTTTGCGATGTACCAACTTTGGTTGAGAAGGCGTTGGGTACGAAAATATAAAATCATAATATTGAATTTGTCAAACACCACAGTCCAAGGATAACAACCCAACCCACGAAAAATCAGCGAAACAGTTGGTTAAGAAATACGTTTTCCTATTTATTTGTTTATTTGTCTAGCCTAATGTTTTCGTGGGTTGGTTGGGCCTTGGATGAAGACATTCATTCGTCGGTCTCAATACTATTTTTACATTTTTTTCAACCCAACACCCAATGGTTGGAAGTCGCAAGCACCCTAATACTGCTGTCGTCGACAAAAGTGCGCTGGGCTTCGGTCAGCGGTGGCGGGCGGAAATCCGACTTGAGCGATCGCAAAAGGGGTTCCTTCCCTTAGGTGCCGTGTAAATAACAAACTCACAAAGAGACCAATTTTGCTATGCAACCCTCGAACCGCGCTTTGAGGATTGTTTTATTTTTTTCTCATCCAATCTATTATCTTCGCGCTTTTTATTTCTCCTTACTCTCCCTCCCTAGACGTAACTCAGATCCGGGGCCACTAAGCAGGCTCTTTCCCCCCCTCCGCACTACGATACGCGCCTTCGTTTCTATGGCGAGAAGGGTACCGCAGTTTCTTTCCTCGTCTACTCGCATCGAATTGGATGAGCCACGCCGATCCCGCGTCGGTTTCCTCCAAACAAAATTTGTTGAAGCTACCGTGTATGACAGTGTATATCACACCCCGTGGGATGGGTTTCAGATCCAATTTTCTCCACAACCAGGGGGGCACAGACAACGAAAAAGGTAGTATTTTTCGGAACGCGTCGTCGAGATATTTCCATAGACGGGTCGGGTCGCTCATTCGGAACTCGTCGTCGAGATATTTCCATAGACGGGTCGGGTCGCTCATTCGGAACGCGTCGTCGAGATATTTCCATAGACGGGTCGGGTCGCTCAAGGTTTGCACTCGACCGGTTGTCGAGCAAGTCGGCGTTGGAATTGGTTCGAGGGGGTGTGGCATACTATGTCATATACGGTACTGCTTAGAGTCTTGGAGCCTTCGATCGCAATATATCGGTCGTGTTTGCAGTCCATGCACCCTATAAACGGGGACGTTCTACCCCGAGCACTGAACACGTGTCCCCGACCCTCGCGCCGACTGAACACCAAACTTTATAATATTTGCTATGGTGATTGTTAGTTATTGTGTGTTCCAACAGACAGTGAGCTGGACCCGGTAATTAAAACCAGTAGATACTATTGAATAAAACCGTCCTATTAATAAATTCAAGACCTCAATCGATTTCTTCATCCGAGGGAAACGATATGCAACACAAAGCACTATTACGGGGGAATATAGTTAATGGGAGCAAATATTGGCAGTAAAAATAAATAAGTATATAGGTTTTTGTGTCTACCGTAGGTCCTATTAACTACGTTCCTCCGTAATACGAATCAGCGGGAAACGAAGGCACTTTATTCAAACCAGAGTTAAACAATAAAGCACAACAACCAAAACCGATTTGACTTCCAGCAACAAAAAAATCAACCCCTAAACGCCAACACCCCTATTTATACTGCTATATGCAGGAGCCACCGGAAGAGACGCGCACGCAGAACTTGCGCACGAACCAGGTGATGTCGAAGGAGGTGGTCTGCTTGCGGCCGATAGAGACGGTGGAGGCCATCATGTCCATCCTTCGCGACTACGACCACAACTGTTTCCCGGTCGTGGAGAACAGCGACCAGCGCGTGCTGCTGGGGGTGGTCTACCGGTAAGGGAAGATTAGGATTGATATATTTTATTTTTCATTGTTTGGGTTTCTTCACTTTTTGTTTTCCATTCAGAAAACGTTCGAGCCTGTATGTTTTACTCCCACCATGGCCTACGTGCAGTAGATTATTCGGGTTTTTCGTTTTAAGGGATTGTTTTTGTTTGGTTTTCTGCTTGTTTTTTCAATTATGTATTCATTTTATGTTTTAATCTCGAAAGTTTGTTTGGCTTGTCTTTCTACACCACGGGCCACGTCGATTGTTGGCGATGACTCAACGAGCTGCAAACAGCAACAGGATTATTGGGAGCGAGAACGGTCCGCCCTGTTACCACCCACTTTCTTCTCCGAATCAACATGCTGGCGGTAGATGAAGGGCGCAGGTGTTATTTTGAGCAGTGCAGCCCGCAATAATCGTGCCCTCCATTATGTATCGTTCAACCCAGAAACGGACGTCGAATCGCAGTTTTCAAATTTGAGCATAGCGTCGACCACTCAATCGGTCAAACTCAGCTGATTTGTTTTTAATAATTTTACAAAATTGATGTCGAAATCAGCCAAGCGCGGTCTTGACGATACACGTTCGTTTGTTTTCCCCCCAAGTGGGTTTCCACTGAGATGAAGGGATGGGGTGTGCTGCGACCAGGGGTTGGAATACCCGGGGGACGCGTGCTACACATTTTGTTTTGTTTTGTTTTTTTCTGAATGACGGGGCTCCTTAACTCAAAGTCGTCGGGATGTCATTCTTGTTTTGCGATATCTATTTTTGTGTATACCTAGGCGATCCACGGGTATGTTAACCGGGTTCCACTTTTAGTTGACCCAAACTCAGTTTGTGGGTTATCAGAGTAGAGCTCCTAAAGCCAGCATCCTAAGAAAATAACTGGTGCACCTCTTCGTCGCCAAGCGACTCGCCCCGCCCTTCAAGCCTTAGCCGGCCGCGGCGTCAGTGGTGGTGGTGTCAAGGGGGGTGAGGCTTCGGCGAGGGCAGCGATAGGGGCGGGGGTGAGGATGGGAGCTATCGTAGCATGTATCGGCGGCAGTCAGCGACCGTTAGTCTGCCTCGTGAGCCTTCATGGGGGTTTTTCTTGTGGGGGAATATTATGAGCGCCCCCATGGCAGGTTCAAGCGTTGGTGGTCATTGCCGTAAGCACGGTCAAATATATTGATGGGGTACCCAAATGATCAGGGCACAAGCGAGCGAAGCAAGCCTAATTTTCACTCGTGTCAGTTTTTGTTTTCCATTGCCACGCTGTTGTGGCAATTGTACCCCCCCCATGAGTCCGACTACCGGTAATCTACTCTCTTGACCCCTGTCCGTTTCGTGGATGATCAAGTTGTTATCAAGCCAGCACTGGTTAATTGTTCTCTATTGATAGTGAGGGTAGTAATCTCTAACTATCGGAAGTCGCAATTGTCCTCCCCTCAATTTTGCAGGAAAAATCTCTCCGTGCTCCTTAAGCACAGGCACTTCACGGCACCCTCGCTGGAAGACCCTACAAGGTACGCCAACTGCGGCTGTACTGAAACCACCCTACAGAAACCACCGTACAACACCCAACACCCACCGTACGAAACCCCTCGTGCTGCAACCGTTGTGCGGCAAGCACCGTACGATAACGACAATCACCGTGCGTTAACCTCTGTACGGTAACCACCGTACGACAACCCCCTTATGGTGTTCACCGTACGAAAAATACTGTGCGGCAACCACCGTACGATCACTACCATGCAGTAATCACCGTCCAGCGATCACCCAGTAAACACCGTAGGCACCGTAAGGAGCCCAGGTCCAGCGATCACCCAGTAAACACCGTAGGGTTTACGGTCATCACCGTACGGAAAACACCGTACGGCAGCCACCGTAACCTCCGTACGGCAATCATCATATTGCCAAACCCTAAGTGCGTCAGCCACGTGGGGTAACTGCCGCACGGTAGCCACTATACGGCAAATACAGTAACCAAAGTGCGTAAATCACTGTACGGCATCCACCGAACAAAAAGCGCTGTGCGGCAACCACCGTACGGCAACAACCGTCCGTCAACCACCGTACGACGGCCACCGTTCGACAAGCGCTGTACGGCAATCCTCGAACCGCAACCACCGTATGGAAACCACCGTACGGTGATCGCCGTACGAAAAAAAACGAGCGGCAACCACCGTATGAAAACCACTGCACGGCAACCGTCGTACGGCAGCCGCCGTACGGAAACCATTCACACTGTAAGCTGTAGGTGCTGGACCGCCGCAATTTAGTGTTCGGGTAGTGCGTACATCCAACCTCGTTGATGCGGGAGAAGCCGAGGAAGGCAAACGGTGTGCCTTACGCTTGCTGACCACGTGTCCGAGGCGTAGGGGAGACGAATCAAAATCGCCCGATTTTGCTGTGGTCATTTCACAAGCCCCGCAACACGCGCTCGTAGACAGAAAATGTACAAAGAATACACTGCATTCAGCACAAAGTACGTACATCGTACGGCTGTACTGCTGCTGCTGCTGCTGCTGCAGTATAACAGTATGGGTACCCTTCTATTATTAATAGTAGTCGCTTGATGTATCTTGTATCATGCAACCTGTTTCTGTGCTGACGCGCATCGCTTAATAATCGAAATCGATCCCGAGATCTTTGATCAGGGCCTTACTGCTCTCTCGTCGAAATGCCTCGCCGTATCTCGACGCAGACCGGATGACTCGCTGCCCGAGCTCTCTTGGAAGACGCTCGAGGAATCGTACCCGAAGTACCCTAAGTTCAGCGAGCTGACAATCCGAGAAGAAGACATGGACTGCCTCATGGACATCGCGGCGTACGTGCAGATTGGGCCTCACGCGATCAACGGTAAGATACATTATATCCGTTGCAGGGATATCCATACGGCATCAGATAAATCGTCTCTCCCGAAGCTGGAAATTATTTTAAAGGTCATGAATTATTATGGGGGAACGTAGTTAACAGTACCAAATATTGGTAGTAAAAATAGATAAATATATACTGGTAGGTTTTTGTGTCTACCGTAGGTCCTATTAACTACGTTCCGCCGTAAAATAGTACATCGTATGCATTTTATTGGAATTTTGGGCGTTGTATCGTAGGTGTGGGAATGTGTCAAGCGAGTATATTACGTGGTGTGTTTTGGCAGCGCTTCGGCTCAGAACACGGAAGAAATGCTGAAATGATGCGTGGAGCGTTCTGTCCGGAGAAGCGTGTGCCGCAATGTGACCGCTACAAGCGCAAGTGGCTGGGCGGACCATAACACCTACCAAGCATTGAGAACAGGGGCTGCAAGCGTCCCTCTATGCTCTCGTGCAAAATAATTGATGGCGCATGCTACGATACTATTAATGGTATAGTATTAATATGACTTTTTTGCTGAAACATTTTCTGAATGACGATGACGTGGCTCCTTAACCCAAAAACCGTTGGAATTTCACTCTTTTTTTTTCAACATGTCTCAGTGTGTACCTAGCTAGCTCCATGGGATTTTGATTGTTCATCGGGGAGAACATTTTTATACTTTTTGCAAATCAGTTTTTTGCGGGGGGTACGGAGCTCCTCAAGTAAGGAGCGTCAGAAAAAAACAAATTAACATCCTCCCTACTCCCTACTCCCTACCGTAGCGTAGCGTGCATCGGATTATGTTTTTTTTACTACTGAAGAACACATATCACACTAATTCCAAGCACCTTGTCCCCCGAAGCGTGGGTGCAGTTCTAAACGGGATAAGCTCAGAGTATAGCTAAGATCTCGTTTCTCAGTTCCTTCGAAAAGCGCCCTGGCGACGGTACCCAGTAAGAGGACCACAACGACCCCCCCCCCGCCGCTCGCCGCCGTCCCGTCCGCTCCAGCTCGTGCACTCACATGCTTACGTTGGACCTGACCGACTGCAATTCCCGAATCTCCCCGCAGAATGTTGGCCAACGGTCATCCCCGAGTATTGAATATTGCCATCCCGACTACTGATCGATTCTTCTCCGGAATGTGAACCGAGTGTCATACCGAGCATTGGCCGGTTATTGTCATCCCGAATATTGACCGATTATTTGTCTTCCCGAATTTCGAACGATTGCCATCCCGAATATTGACCGATTGCTGTCATCCCGAATGTTTTCATCCCGAATGTTGACCGATGATCATCCCGGATATTGACGGATTGTCATCCCGAATAGTGACCGATTATTGTCATCCTGAATGTTGATTGACTATCCTGCTGAATATTGACCGGTTCTCATCCCAAATATTGACCGATTGTCATCCCGAATATATGTCGATTGTCATTCCGAATATTGACCGATATTGTCATTCCGAACATTGACCGATTACTGTCATCCCGAATATTGACCGACCGTCATCCCGAACATTGACCGATTATCATCCAGAATATTGACCGATTACGATTCCGAATATTGACCGATTATTGTCATCCCAAATATTGATCAATTGTGATCTCAAATACTGGCTAGAAATTATCCCGAATATTGACTTGTTATTATCTCGATTGTTGACCGATTGCCCTTCGAAATATTGACCGATTATAGTAACATCCCGAATACTGACCGATTATTGTCATCCCGAATGTTGACCGATTATTGTTGTCATCCCCGACTCTCCCACCTCAGAATACGCCTCCGCCCACCGGGCATACATCATGTTCCGAACCCTGGGGCTGCGGCACCTCGTCGTCGTCAACCACTATAACGAGGTCGCGGGCATAATCACCCGGGAGAACCTCCTATCTGAACACTTTGAGCGCGGTGGGGTCTACCGCACGAAAAGCCTGGGAAAGTTTTCGGCAGCTTAGTACTAATTTGAAAAAACGCTGATTAAGTGAAGTTCGGTTTTGAAGGAGCTGGAACAGCTCGTAGTGTTACAGTACACTCCTATCTGAACACTTTAAGCGCGGTGGGGTCTACCGCACGAAAAGCCTGGGAAAGTTTTCGGCAGCTTAGTACTAATTTGAAAAAACGCCGATTAAGTGAAGTTCGATTTTGAAAGAGCTGGAACAGCTCGTAGTGTTACACAGTACGGTGGTGTCTACGACGTACCGCACGAGAAGCCTTGGGAAAAAGTCGGCAGCGTGGTGTTATAAACGATAGAATGGAGAGTGTCGAGGTTCTGTCGCTGTAAGAACAGAAGCAGAGGTGGTGTTTCCGAAAACCGTTAATACACTAGTCTACAGTATGGGCCAAAGAGCAAAGAATCAACCCAGCTCGCTGTTTCGAGGACGCCATTCTAAGAATTTTGGATTCAGGAAGCATGCTCCGTGGCGAGCGCTACACAACATTCTACCGGTCTGATGGTGAACTCAAGGGGTATTGGGATGTTTTGAGAGAAACAAGTAAACCCTTTGTATTTACGATCGGATTGGTATTCATTCAATAGTTTTTGCTCAAGGTTGGTATCACAACAAAGTGGCTGCCTTATTCAGAGTGTTCGTATGCGTTTCTTATTAGAGGGTCAAAACTGTAAGGCTTACCCTGGGTTGGGAAAATGGGTTAATATGTTACCCCACGGGTATAGGTTAGTAGGTAGTCCCTTCACAGCAGTAGTGCCATGCTTAAATGTCAGCGGCACTATTGACGGTACTCCTTAGAGTAAGATCGAGTGTACTGGGGAAGGGAGCTGCATTTGTCCCCCGAACGGACACGCGCCAGCTCTCGTCAAACCCTACCTATAGCGTGAACGATCGACAACAGCGGTGGAGTATGTCCAGGGTGTGTAGGTGGCCGGAATGAAACGTGTGTTAGCTGGCGATGCGTGAACAGGGCGTCAGCGCCGCGAGTGCTACGTTTCGTTCTGTATGCGCCAACTTGTGATAGGAATCGGTGGCACCCCAGCCTGGGAGAGGGCGTAATTTGCGGGGTGTCTGTTTTTGAAGTCACCCGCAGGAGTCTAGTTGTTGTCTCACAGTTCAGTGGAGACGACATGGTGGCATGAAATTAGGGGACAGGGTGCGGGGGGTACTTATTCTGATAGATCGACACGGTGTTATTCTGCTTTTTCTGAGAAAATGGATACCTGGTAGTGTCGAAGCGGCAGGTCGCCAGAAGGTGTGTGTGGCGACCAAGACAGTATTTTTTTGCGGAAGCAGCGAGCCAGGCGCCAAACCGCGACCCACCCCGTTTCTGGCCACTGCTGGGTGGATAAACGAGAGGGGCGGCGGGGGTTAGTACCGCACGGCAAAGGTGCTCTCGTGACTGGGTTGCAAAACTGCACGCTGGTTTTATGAGAGTTGGAAACTGAAATTTGACGGGGTTGTTCTTCATGCCAAGATGAAATCAAATGCCCATGACGTTTTTTTATTATTATTTTTTCTGGGGGGGGAGGGGGGGTTGCTATTACAGTCGCAACATCCGGTAGGCGCTGAAAACATTATTGGCAGGTCCTTACTTGAACTGCTAAGTCCGTCGGTACAAGGTGGTTGCTTCGACGGCTCCTTTCGTCAACAAAATATATGTGCCCGGTGAAACGTTGTGTAGTCTTGGCAGCCAGCGGGGTATTTGACACCGCAGAAAAGCGCAGGTTTCGGGCAGAGTTTGAAATAGTCAACCTGTTTCGCTGAATGCACAGCTGGTGTATTCCCAAGAGCTGACCCCTCGGTTTTCTCTCTCGGGAATACAATATTTGAAGCCTTCTTAAGGTTGAAGCACGTTTTAAAGCAAATTTCCTACGGTACTCGTGTGCGATTTTTAAAACGCCCTTTGAGCTATCACTCTTCTCCACTACCAACCCTCGCGAATGTTTCCTTCGCTCTGCCACCCCCACCGCAAACGCAGGCATACACGTCGCACAACATCCTCCAATTGAGATAACACCGCATCGGCCCTACTCTCAGGTCCTAGCATGCTATGATACGGCTTTCAGGCTAAATGCCATCTCCATGTGTGTGCCTTTTGTTTGCATGCCCTGTTCATCGTTTCAAAATCGTTTCAAAATCGATCGATGCGTGTACAAGCAAAGATTTCAGGAGACGGTCAGTCAAGGGGAAACGCACAGCGGTCAAGGGTGTACAACCGAGCATTCCACACTAAAACCTAGTAATGAGACGTCAGTCAAGGTAAATCATTAGAAAATTGCCGTCCGTCAAGGGGTGAAAGTGCCGTCTTCTGACATCTTTGTGTACAAGCCCCAAAAAAACGCCTCTCTTTACTGCAAAGTTGGGACCATGAAGGGTCTGGCTACTTATTTCGCCTCGGTTTGCGTTGGACGGGTTCTACGATAGAGGTAGCACTTTTTGACTTTTTTTGTTCCTGAATGACGGGGCTCCTTAACCCAAAATCGTCGGAAACTCCTTGTTTTTCAGTCCGAGGTTTTTGTATACCTAGGCCATGGGTTTGTTCAACGGGTTGCACTTTCAGTCTAGTCAAAATCAGTTGGTGGGTGAGGTTCAGAGCGCCCTAAAGTCAGGATCCCAAGAAAAAAATGGGTATGATACACCTCTATCGTAGAATGCGTCGTTGGGTCGAAACGCAGCGACGGCGGCATTAACAAAAGTATACGCTCTCGAGGCGAACGGTTTCCTTTTTTTGTTGCGCCAGTTCGGGTATGTATGTGGCACTGCAATAAAGGTTTGTGGGCTCCCATTCGATCGGACGCGCCTATTATCATTGCTGTAGATAGGTACGACGCGTTCATCACCTGCGAGCAAACATTTATTTCGGACGGTTGCCTTGTGTGCAATCAGCTTGGCGTAGGATGTGCGCTTGGCGTAGGGTTACAGGGCTCTACGCGAAAGCAGGGCGGCTTAAATGCGAGAGTTGTATTGGAGACGATTGGGGGTTGCGTGCTGTTCGTATAATTATTATAATAGTAGCGGCGGATCTGGAGAAATAAAAGCAAGCGCGAGCGCATTG
The DNA here is from genome assembly GCA_037833945.1 of Alaria marginata. NCBI lineage: Eukaryota > Phaeophyceae > Laminariales > Alariaceae > Alaria > Alaria marginata. The sequence goes on from JBBMKB010068910.1 coordinate 13,763, forward strand.
TCCGCCCCTCGCTGTGTTACCACCTACCCCTTGAGCAGGCGTTCGTGTGACGCCATTTTTTATTTAAAAAAAATCAAATACGTCAGCTGTGAGTTCGATCAAATCAATGGTCGATACTCATCTTTGCAAGCTGCGTGATACTCCGGCCGCGCTTTTTTCAGATGTTTTCCTCTTTCAAGGTATAGGTCAATAAATTATTTAAAATACGTCAGCTGTGAGTTCGATCAATTTGATGTTCGATACTCATCTTTACAAGCTGCGTGAGACTCCGCTATTTGTTAAGGTATACCAGTAAGAGGAGGATACACGGTTCCCCTTCGGGATGTCGTTGGTTTGGAATCTACTACTGTGTAGGGGGTCGCAGGTTGAAAAGAGGAAAAAAAACGTGAAAACTAAAGAAAATGCAATACAAGCCACAGAGCAAGTAGCCCGGCAAGTAACATCGACCAGCCCAGACGAGTTAAACAGTTTAGGCTATTCGTTCACCGGACTAATGGTACAAGGGTTAGCCAATAAACCACCCGAACGACGCCCTATGAAATGCGTTGCCGACTCTCACTGGAGAGGCAACAACCGCTATTATTCCGCTGTAAATGCAGCGCAAACTGTATGCGATGGGTGGTGCTGTTCCTCAGTGTACTGGTTAACTATCTAGGTCCGGACGGTCGTACTAAGACGTTGCCAATTGTAGCAACAAGGCTCTCGCTGTGAGGAGGTAACGACTACTTGAAGGGGCAACGCAGGGGTACACGAAAAAAAACATTCCTGACACCCCACTACCCATTTACAAGACCCAGAAAGGGGGGGGGGGGGTACTAAA
>JBBMKB010068921.1:0-14581 GCA_037833945.1 Alaria marginata
GTCGGCGTATCGTGGCGTTTATGATAGAGCACCAACCACTTAAATGTTCATTCTGAAGATGTATGCCTGGCTGGTATTATAAATCGGTACGCTATTGCTATACGACACTCTGGCACAACTAGCTGTGTTTGTACGGTGTCTCTCGAAGATGAAGTATCAGGATAGACACTGGGTTGGCTGCGGTGATGTCGATAAGCACAACAAAAAAACTAGTATAGGGTGAGGCCTGATCGTCTACGTGGTAGTATGTACCATACCCGGCAACAACTGACATACCTCGTTGTTGATGGAGCTGGAGGCGGTGCTGTCGAGGTGGACAGGAGGAACGTGTCGGCTGTCGGCTGTCCGGCGGTGGCGGAGAGGAGGCAGAGAAGAAGAGCTATGTCGGTCGTCGGCTGTGGGGTTGTGGATTGTGGGTGGTGGGAAGGTGGGGAGGTGATGGTCGAATTAATGCTCGGTTGGCATGCTCAGGATTGCCGTTACACACATTTTCCATGTACTGTACTGTACTGTACTGTACTGTATCTAGGACAACATTCTTACAACCTGGTACGTTTTACGTCCCCGAGCGAATCTTGGCCAATACGAGTGGTATCCGTTGTCATTTTATATTATGCTATGACGTCATCCAAATACGGATATTTCCACGCCCTTGTACCGTGAATAAGAGACCCCTATCGAGAGGACTCCCCATCCATGTGTTTGTGGTGTATCGGTCTTGTCTCCGGGCCGTCAAAATTCGGGTTTCGCCGCTATTAGACTCATACTGTAGTAACAATGCAGTGGCAAATATCGAAGATTCTGCGCCTGCTTCATGCACCTTACTTGAGACTTTTGCATGAGATACCCAAAGATCCAAGATAGTATCTGGTGCAGAGAATCGCACGTCTTGCCACCCACCAAGCACGGGACTGACCCCAACGCAGAGCAGTTAGCAGTGCTCTCGTTCATGCCGGCGGCTCTGACGGTCTATACATACATATCTCGATCCATCGCGTATGGTATCTATTTAGCTGCTGTATCCAAAAATATCAAAGATACCGCAAGGTGCACACTTTGCATGCGGTATCAAACATCAAATGTACCCCTTGGTGCAGGCTATCGCGCGTCTCGTCCCCCGCTAAGCACGGCACTGACCCTACGGCAAAGCAGTGCTCTCGTCCGGGCCGGTAGCTCTGGCGGTCTACTGTACAGGGTACATGTCGGTCGGTCCCGGGTTGTGAGTTTTGCTGCCGTATCCAAAGATCGAAGGTTCGGTATCTGGTGTACTTCATTTTGCTTTATTAATAGCTGCGATGCCCGAACACGAAAATATACCACCTTGAGTATATGTAGAAAGATACTATTGCACGTTTCGTCGCCCGGCAACCACGGGACTGACTCCACCGTAGAGCAGTATTCTCGTCCGAACTGGCAGCTCTGTGGGGGCTGGTGCATGGACAATCCGCTCTTCGAGGCTTTCTCTCTAGTTTTCTTCATGTATATGGATGCTGTCCGGGCAACCCGTATCACACCACGTTCTATTGATACATGTTGATAACAAGCACAAAACACAACTACTGTAGGGGGAGGTCTGATCGTCTAATTGGCACAGTGTGTACCCGGCAGCAACTGGTATATCATACCTCGCTGTTGATGGAGATGGCGGCGGTGCTGTCGAGGTGGACAGGAGGAACGTGTCGGCGGTCGGCTGTCCAGCGGTCGTAGCGACGAGGTAGAGAGGAGTACTGTCGATCGTCGGCTGTCGGCTGTCGACTGGGGTCCTGCTGGGGTATGAGAGGGTGGGGGTGGTGTGTGATTGAATGTCCGGGTGAAAAAATGCTCGGGAATGCCAACAGACCGATGTTGTATGCGGTTCCGTTTTATACATGTTCCATCTGGCACATTAGTCTATACACCAGGTACGTTTTGCGTCCCCAAACGGATTTTGGCCAATAAGAAGCGTGTCCGTTATCAGTGCCGATTCTGCTAATTATCAAAGTACGAACATTTCCACTCTCTCGCGCCATGACAAAAAAAGGGGTCCCCTGTCCCCTACAGAGAGGACCCCCCTCCATATTTGTTTGGTGGATCGCCTTGTTCCCTTGTCGTCGAAATTCGGTAATTCGGTGTTTCGGTGTAGCAGCAATGCACTGCATGCAGTAATAGCACCGCTTAGCTTCTTCGCAGTTTAACCGATCTATGTGTATGTGTAAACTAGGGAATGAGTGGCGGCCCTCCCGCCCCCACGGTGGCAGAGCCACATTCAAGCAGCTCAGTGGGAAGGTGCTGCTAGCGTCTCATTAGAACCGACTTCATATAGGTTGAGACTAATGCCCAGGCTCATTTTTTATAACACAGGGGCGGGACTTGAACGGTAGGGATGAGCACCTCGAAGATGAGACAAGGACGGAAAAGTAGGAAGATGTGCCGTTTGTCCAGGTTTCCAGAGGAGTCATCCCACGGTAGGGGTGCAGCAATAAGTTCATGGGCTCCTGACATGAGGAGCTCAATATCTCACCCGAAACATGACTTCCAAGAGTTTCCTTCGCGCAATCCGATCAACATTACTATCCGCTATTTTTAATAGTGCGAAACCAAATGCTCTTACTTGTAAAATGATCATATATACCAACCGGTAGTTCATCACTTCAGGAGCTCAACCGGTCAGGAACATTTGACCAACCCCTACCGCGTCGGATGACTCGTAGATGTATATACACAGAGTGATACTCTGTAAGGTTTCATGCACATTTTATTCGCCCGTGTTAGAGTTCAGCATTCACTGACTTATCGTCCCTTTTATGATGATAGTCGAGTTCACGTCGGTCCCGCTCTTGGTGGTTTATGCATGAACGAGAAGGTGAGTATACTGGAAAAAACAAACCAAACAAAAAACGTAAATATGCACACGTCAAAGGTTGCGAGGAACGCTCTAAACAGGAGCAGCGACGCTACACGGATATCGATGGACTCGGTCGACATACAAGACATACAGCGCCAGCGCCGTTGATTCAGGCGGGCATTAATATATTCCCGTTGTGCTATTTTTCGCCTACACCCCGATCGTTTGAAGTGAGGTTTGGATTTGATGAGGCCTCCTACCCCGGCAGGGGGACCTCGCCCGGGATAAACAGTGCACGCTGAGTGCGCTCTCAGCGCGGCCGGCGCCTATCCGAAAAATGTGTAAGCGAAGAAACTACTGTTGTTGTAGTAGTATTCTTCTTCGCTTCTGTACACCGATCATTTTTAAGCACGTATTGGATTGATTGGGGCCTCCTGCCCCAGCCGATGGTCTTACCCATACTTCACTACTTTCTTGCTCTTTCCATTCGCCACTGGAATGGGGTTGGTTGTCTTACTCAACCTTTCTTTGCCTCTAGTATACCGTGGCGTAGGCGCAGGCGAAGAGCCGGCGAGGGTAGTTCAAAAATGACAGTCGCGTAATCGCTTTTTTTTGCGCTCTGTTTAGAGGCACTGTCGCCCTTTTTTTGCTTAGCGCACCCCGCAAGGATACCATACACAGTAGCCGCCCTACTGTAATATGACGCCGAGCTACTTGTTCCGTCTTCCAGCTCTGATCCATATGGTCCCACTTACCATCGCACCCGCCCGGCCGCGATTGCCAACTGTCAACAGACCCTTTACCAGGACCCGACAGGAGTGCATCGTAGTCCAAAGTGGAATAAACTGACTAGACTATAGCGCTAATATTGGTTGCATGTTCAAGGAGTGCGTTCTCCGTCCAAGGTAAGATGACCTGACAGCGCTCGCCGCTGATCGAAGGGCCTCAGAAACGTTCCCTGGCCTGCCATCGCGGTACCCCCTTCGTTGACCCCTGTACTGGGTCCATACTTCATTCTTCTTCGACTTGCCGGTTACTCACCGGATTAGGTCAGCAACGTCCCCTCTGGTGCGTTGGTTTGCCCAGCCTTACCATACCTCCACCATACTGCAGAGCGCACGCGGCGAAAATATCCTAAAGGCCGGAGCGGGGGGAATTTATGAACTACGCAAGCTTTCGCTTTTATTTTAGGAGCATCTCCTCCGTGCTTTCGTTTATAGTAGGTACCACGGCTGGAGCTCTATTCGGGGTCCCCGACGAAATAGCACCGAACCACTTGTTCCGTCAACGAACTCCCGATCTTCATGATGTCGTCTACCGGTGTTCCGCTAGAGACCTGCTAAGTGCACCCTTTACTCGTGAAGGGTGCATCGTGGCATGGTCAGAACGACCCGCGGTGGCCAGACGAATCTCCAACGTGACCTTACCTGGGGATACATTATACGATAGAGGCTCGCCATTTGTTTATGAAGCTGCTCACTTGAGGAGCTCTATACCCCACCGAAAAAAACGTTTTGAGCAAACTGAAAGCGTCATCCGATGAATAAACCCGTGGCTCATCTATACCAAAAAAACATCTTGCAAAAATAGGTTGACATCCCAACGATTTTGGGTGAAAGAGCCCCCGTCATCCAGAAAATAATAACACCAAAAAGTGCTATATCTATCGTAGAACGCCTCTGGGGGCGGGTAATCCTATTATTATTTCCGTGTACCGGTCCGCTACGGGAGCATGTGACCCACGGCCAAGTCCCACCCGATGCCATTTCGTACCCTCCCGGCTTACGGCTCCTGGACCAATTGCGACCGTGCGGAACCCACTTGTCTTGAAAGCCCTGCCATTTTCATGGTGCTCCCACACGCTTTGAGCCGTTTCGTTTCGACGTCAACGAGGCCGACGTGTGATGGCGGGGTACGAGTGATGTCGCTACCCCCGGGAATTATGCTTTGTGACGCACCCCTATCAGCTGCACATGCGCCGGGCGACGGACTACTAAGGTGACGGATGCATGCGTGCGAGTTAACCTACGGCGTACCTCTAAGCCAAACCTGAATGTATATACACACAACTTACAATCAACTGGAGGGGCCGTGATTGCCTAACGCCCTCTACTAACAACGTCAGCTAAGCACACGTCGAAGCGATGCTGTGTGTCCAGGCAACCGCCGAGAAAACATACCGGTAGCAGAGACATCAATAACGCCTCTCCGGGCCACTACAACCTACATTCCAGGGAAATTGGACTGTAGCTACATAGGAAATATGCCGCGACGAGTCGCGTGTTGTGTGTCTGCGATACAAGAGAGAGGGAGGGAGGGAGGGTTCTGCGGTACAGTAAGCGCGTGCAACATAACTGGCGAAGGGCTGCCGCTCGTCGTCGGCACTCCGATCCCGTGTGTCTGTGCTGCGCTGCAAGTGGGGGGGGGGCGGATCCTCCCAGCAAAATAAAATGGTGGCACATGCGGAGCGATACGTAATGTACAGTAGTTCAACCAGGGTTCGCATCATGGGTGGAACATATAAATTCCAATAGAGTTCAGCACTTTTTTCGACAAATCGCATTCACTGGTTGTGCAGATGACGTTTCATTGACGAACACACAAACCAAACGCCCAACCTGTCATTTGCAGTTTTTACCCTACTACTCCCGCTTACTGTCGTAGTACCTTTCTGTAGTCCCACCCCGACCTGATCCGACCCACCTGCTTTCATCTACACACACCTATATACTTGCACGAACTTCCATGTACTTTCATTTTCTTTCGCCAACTTCCATCTACTTTCACTATACCGTCTGGTGTACTTCCGTCTACTTCCGCCAAATTCCATCTAGTAACTGTAGTTCCACTACCGTACCTTCCGTGTAATTCCACCTACGTTGACGACTTTCATATGCTTCCAATTTTTTTCCATTTACATGCATCTGCTCCCACGCGACTTCCATATAGATAGGTCTACTGGTTTCTATGCACTTCTATACACTTCCATATTTTTCTACTTGGAGTAAAAAAGTGAAAGGGCAACCCGACGAGCAGTCCCAAGGCCTATTACGGGGGACCATAGTAAATAGGACCTACGGCACATACAAAAACCTAGATATTTCCCTATTTTTACTAACAATATTTGGTCCTATTTACTATGGTCCCACATACAAAAACCTAGATATTTCCCTATTTTTACTAACAATATTTGGTCCTATTTACTATGGTCCCCCGTAGTAGGTAGGTGCACAAACCAAACCTATTGCAAAACAAGAAAGATATTTCGCCGAATTTGGGTTGAAGAGCACCGCCATTCAGAAACATTTAAATTGCCAAAAAGTGCTATACTAATAGTAGTATTAATAGTCTATCGTAGCACGCGTCCGAAGCATTATTAATAGATGGAAAATGGGGTGGGAATAGACGGAAGTAGATGGAAGTTGGTTGAAGTAGATGGAAGCACTGTAGATGGAAGCACGTGGACGCAGATGGAAGCACTCTAGATGGAAGTTGTATTTATAAATGGGAGTAAATGGAAGTATGTGGACGTAGACGGAAATAATTTGAAGTATTTGAAGTATTTGGAGATGCGTGCTACGATCGACAAGGTATTAGTATAATAGCACGTTTTGGCTATTGATTTCATTAAAGACCCCAGGGGTTCCTTAACGCAAAATCGTCGGAAAATCGTTTCTTTTTGCAATACGTATGTTTTGTGTACTAACGCCATGGGTTTGATCGTCGGGTTCCCCTTTCAGTTTACTCAAAATCAGCACTTGGGCGGGGTATAGAGCTCCTTAACCCCTTTACAACTGGGAACCCTTTTTGGGGACAAGATTACTTGATAATAGTATAGGGACGGGGTCCGGGGTTCTAAAGGGGTTAAACGCGAAGCTTCATATAACAAATGGCGCACCTCTGTGCAGCATGTGTCGAACCGGTATCGGCTTTAGCTCACATATCGGCGATATCGCATGAGGGTGCGTTAAAACAAATCAGGAAATTAAACACCCGTGGACTGCTGCAGTCTTAATCCACTACCAGTACGTGTATAGTGGCAGTGATGGTTGTGTTGAGGTATCCCCGTTTCCCTTCTACTGTGTGAAGGGGTTACTATTCCTCTGGAAGAGTAAATTTCCGTTCGGGGTGGGCTAGTGTTATGGCTCCTCCGTTTCTCCGGCGTTGTATGGAGGCGTTGCTATTCCTCTGGAACAGTTTGGAAGAATAATTCCTCGCGCTCCAGAATGGGCTAGGGTTATGGTATCCCCATTTATTTTCGTATGGAGTGGAGACGCTACTCTTCCTCGGGACGAGTCTGGAAGGGGAATTATTTTCCCTCCAGGGTAGGCTAGTGTTATGGCATCCCCATTTACCCCAAATTGTGTCGAGGCATTACTATTCCTCTGGAAGAGCCCGGAAGGGGAATTTCTAGCCCTTTCTCAGGAGTCAGAAGTCGTGTGAGAACGCAAGAGGCTATCATATGAACGAATATCACCAACAACACGTGTGAGTAATCATGTAACTATCAATACGAGAGACCAACATCCTGCAGAGTGGCAAGGTAGCCGGGCCTACCAAATAAACAAGACACAACAACCTCCACAGCAGGCGGGCCTGCCCATACCGCCCCCTAGTAACAAGGGTACCGCGAGAGTAGTGAAGAACAGGAACAGGACACCTACTGTGACAAAAACCAGGGTAATAAGATGCCCAAGCTCAGACTTACAGGCAACTATAATAATATAGTATGGCGCCGTTATACCGAAGTAGGTGTAGAACGCACCCTCTCTCAAACCAAAACCCGGCCAGGGTCAATACTTATGTTTCTTGCGTATAGGAATCCTGTAGAGTACCTTGGCATTTGTGATGGCGACGGTGGTGAGGCGTGTTCGCAATAAAAGCCGTTCTGACCATCCCCCGTTGTCACAGACTAAAGCAGCAAACAAAAATGAATACGATTACTTGTATCGTCACGGGGCGCGAAGAATCCGAGGAACGCATTCCAGAATATCCCCCGGGCACATGCTAAACGCCCCCGGGCGAGTGTTTAAGCTCACCAAACCATAGCGCCCCCCGCAGCGCTGACCATCATTACTACGGTACTATACAGATAGGGGGCCCCTTGTGGCGGTGGTTATCTACTCAGCACCCGGGAGGGGAGCAAGACCACACCCTCACCAAGTTTGAGCATAGGCAACTATATAGGAGCCAGTGTCGCGCTCGCCGTTGAGCACGAATTCGTGATCCGAACTTCTTAGCGTCCCCCAAACAACGAGCCTAAATAGCGTTCTTATTCTGAGTGTGGTTCCTATTTTTGGGCGTATACTCTGTGCACCCCTCTGCCCTGTAGCCGTGGTCGTGGACTCAGCACCCTGGAGGGTAGTACAGTAGGACCACACCCGCACGAGCTCGTCGTCTCCACATGTCGCCAACACGCCGCCCCCGGCCGTGCTCCACCTCACGTAGTTCACGTCCCCAGCGTGCGCGTGTTTTGCCTGCCACGTCGTAATGCATGGATAGGGGGGGGGGGGGGGGTCCACGCTGTCCCCCCAGGGTCGGAAAAGTTAGGACCCGCCGTGCGATAATATGATAATACACAAGAAGGAAACAATTCACAGTCGAATTGACACATACATACAAGTACACACAAGCACACGAACACACGGAGTTGTATACATAAAGAAGCATGAATACAACCCCCAAAATATGGACACATACAAACTGCAAAGCTAGGAACGGCAGATGCATACGAGTTGCGGGCATTCGCGTAACCAACCACAAACCACGGGCACACGCACAAAAGCGCTTGAACGGCCAAAAACAAGCGAATTAGACAAAAAAAGACGAATACACGAGAGGCATAGAGTTACAGTATACCGGTGTGTACGGTGTATAAGTATACAGCAGCTCCGCTTTTGACAAAAAATATAAAATAAGAGACAAGCCAGGCTGTGAGATCGAGGTATTTCGTCAAAACTCATATGTATTTGCGTGGTTGGGTGTGATACTTCGACAGGGCATGCTACGGCCTCCATACTGTATGCCCGCAATGTGCATCTACTGTATCTAGCTTCAATAGTCTATAGTATCATACAAGACGTGGTGTTTCGCCGACGAGGCCAAATGCGAAGGCTACCCAACGCCACGGTAGGGGTGTGTGTACTCATTCGTCACGCATGATGTGCTGCTACGGTAGACTAGATGTTATGGTATTGCCCTGGGAACCTCTTGAAAGGCCCCAGGATACAAGATATTCCGTTAGCGGAGTATAAAAGGGTTTCTACATGCCTTGGAGGCATGCGCTTTTTATATTTTAGGGGCTGCTTTGTAGCACCTCCGTTCAGTCTGCTTCCCTGGCTTCCTCTAGCTGCGACGATAAGGAAGATAACATCACCTAACGAACACAAGTGAGTGGCACCTTGGGCCGATCAAGTAGAGAGACCTGCAGAGTGTTGGGTAAAGCGTTGCACGGGTAAACTGCCTCACGAGTAAACTGCCTCACGAGGATAGGTCCTACCATGTCATACCTATCATCGGTCAGCGACAATGCGCCCCAACTATTACCGGAACGGGGATCCTCCAAGATCTTACACAGAGACCCGTGCCTGTACCACGGTGCTTGTAATATCACAAGACTAGAGGTGCACCAACCATTATTTTTATATATAAGGCTCCTTCGCTTGGAGATCTCCGTACGAACCTCTCCAAAAATCCGGGTTGGGCCCAAAAAAAAGTGCTGTATACGTACATACCCGATGAAAAATCCCATGGTCTACTGTAGGCGTAGACTACAAACGAAATTTATTTCCCAAAAAAAAAGATCGAAATTCCGGACGATACTAGTATTGGGTTAAGGAGCCCCCCGTCGTTCAGAACATACTGAGTATTTTAGTGGCGGAAAAGTTACAGTAATAGTAGTGCCTCTATCGTGAAGAATGATGGATGATGGATGATGGATGATGGATGATGGACGATGGATGATGGATGATGGATGATGGACGATGGATGATGGACCTACAATTTTATGAGGTTCTTCACTTGTTGTATGCAAAACAAAACTGATTTCGAGCAAACACCGGAAGGGCAACCATGTGGACAGACAGATCCATCGCCTACACGTACTACTGTAGGCATGAAATAATTTGATTTGTGTGTTGCAAAAAAAGAGGAACGTCAGGACGATTTCGGGTTAACCCTTTTACTACTGGAAACCGTTTTGGGGACACATTTACTTGATAATAGTATAGGGACGGGGTTCGGGGTTCTAAAGGGGTTAAGGACGAGCCCCCCGTCCTTCCGAAAATATTTTCCCGAAAAGTGTTATACTAATAGTAGTATTAATATGGCACGCGTCCAAATGAAAAGTCCATAATACAGTACAGGACACCTAATAAGAAACAGGGTAACAAGAAACGCAGGATGAGATTTACAGGAACATAAGAAATTCGGGAGTCTTTATGCTGAAGTTAGTGTAGAATAACTCCCCTCCTCAATAAGAAACTCAGCCAGGGTCAATATTTCTGTTTCTTATTAGGTGTTCTGTACTGTACAATGACTGAATAAGACAAGGAAGATGTGACGAATCCGACCTTCAGTGCAAGTGTAGATATTCAACGAATCATATCGTGAAACACAACCATGATATACTCCGACAATTCAGGGCAATTTCCCAGCCGAAGGAGCCCCGTCAGTGAGATTACAGTATGGTCCGGCCAAGAAAAGGTACAGTACCCCCATCGCAACACCGGACGCGTGCCACAGGTACGATTAAGGTACTATTAGTATAGCACTTTTTGGGAACAATACTGTTTTGCAACAACATTTTCTGAATGACGGGGTTCCTTAACCCCTTAAGAACTGGAAACCCGTTTTTGGGGACAAAATTACTTGAGAATAGTATAGGGACGGGGTTCGGGGTTCTAAAGGGGTTAACCCAAAATCGTCGGAATGTCCTTCTTGTTTTTTAAATGTGAATATATTTTGTACATAAGAGTAGGCCCTGGGTTTGGACCTCGGTTTCACTTTCAGCTTACTAAAAAAAACCGTTTTTGGGTGAGGTATAGAGTAATGTAGTAATATTCAACTGAGGAGCCTCAGAAGGCAAATTGCCTCAGAAGGCAAATACTAATGGTGTAATGATGTTGATTCAAGTAGCATGTGTCCAGCGCGTTTGAAACGTATAACCTCTCACCTCCACGTCGAGCGAGAACATCGCGTCGGGGCCTTCCCCCCTTTCCCGTAGAAAACCCTTAAATAGTCATCTCCCGCCGCCGTAGCCAAACCCGCCGCCCCAAATCCCCCTCTCCCTCCTCCTACCCCCCCCCCAGACGCGAGCACCACCCCTCGCTGCAGCGGCGGCAGCAGCCGCAGCAGCATCGGCAGCAGAGGGGGCCCTGTCAACGCTGTAGATGGTGTTTTTGTGTTCTCCCTCAAATTCTGTCTCGGCTCGCCAGTTTCCGTGCCTACTCTCGTTCGGCCGGGGGGCGTTCGATGGATGGTGGCGAAGGGGGGCAAGGTTAGGGGGGGGGGGGGGTGATGGGTGATGGGTGATTTCTAGTGCCTTTTTTCTCTTGTTCGTAGTCCGGGGAGGTTCACCCGTTCGGTTGGCCTTGCGCAGCGGGGGGCAGGGGGGGAAGCGTGTACTAAATCCATGCATAGCCGTAGTCGTATGACCAGGAACCTGTCCAAAACACAGAAAAAACAAAACAACTACACAGGAATAAACAGAAAAAAAACATTTAAAACGAAAAGCGAAAGAAAAAAACTTTAATATGTATTTATTTCACGACTGGGAAATGCCTCCATACTTCACGAACTAGACAAACTATCATACTGTAGTTCTTACATGTGCCGTCATGAGATGCTGGGCGGCAGCCGTAACAAACAGATGTCACCCGGCAAACATGCACGCAAGAGGTGTGCCAGACCGATCCCGCTTGGCAAACATCATCCCCACCCGGCGAGTATGCGCGCAAGAGCTGTGTCAAGCAGATCCCACCCGAAACGTATCATCTCCATCCGGCATGACATGATCTATATGGATGGTGCAGATGGTATAACTCAGAGACATGCCTAATATCTACTCCGAATAATTTACATGGATCGTGCAGATAATGTAACTTAGAGACAGCCTGGTATCTACCCCCGGGAGATCTGAAAAAAAAACAGGGATCTGTCTGTCGCAAAAGGTCTAGATCATAAATCAGGGATTTGTCGGTCGCAACAGATCTAGATAAATAATCAGGGGATATGATAGATCGGATGAGTAAACCAAACCAAAACAAAACAGAAAAACACAAAACAAAACAAAACAAAACAAAACAAAAACAAACAACTGGCCGGCGGCTCGCAGTCATCCAACTCACAGTCGTTTCTGTAGGGGGCTATCATACGTAAAACAACTCTCACCATATCCAGACCGATGTATCCCTCCCGCAACTGGCCAGCAGCTTTCCCCCCCCCTGTTTCACGCGGCGCTTTCGCACACCTGTGTCGCCGAAACAGCAACGATTGCGCCGCATTTTGTTTTGCACAAAAAAATCAGGCATGAATATCATAGGGTGTAAGCGATGTACCAGCTTTGGTTGGGTTTACAGGAGTTCGGTACGCAAAAAACTCCATCGATAATAGTACTGAAACCGTCGACCGCTACAATCCACGGCCAACGCAACCCACGAAAACTTACCGAAACAAATGGTTGAGCACGGTAACACCTTTTCCTACCAATGTTTTATTTTCTAACCAATTGTTTTCGTGGGTTAGTGGGCTTTAGGTTATATATTGACCACTCTGGGCTTAAAAATAAGAGACACTATAATATTGATAGTACAATAAAACGGTCCTTTTATTCAAGCCCAGAGAGGTACGAATTATGACATTGGACGATTCCAATGCCATTTTAACGTTTTTTCCAAAGCAACAGAGGGGGGAAATCGAAAACATCTTACTCGTAGCATAGCACTGCCGCAGTTTTGAGTGGGAACCTGTCGGTAGTACCGCAAAATGATCACAAGCGAGAACCGCACCAAAGAACCGGTACCAAAAAAAGTGCAAAAGGCGTTATGGCAGGGGATGGATTGCTACCATCCCCTGCTGGAATTTTGAGGCCGAAAGGAAAATATTCGCTTTGTACTCCGCATTCCGCAGTCACTCTGCCTGACTGCTACTACGAAACACGTTGAGGTGTTGTGGTAGGGGATGGATTACTAGCATCCCCTGTTGGCCTTTCAAACAAAAAACCGCACGAAGGTTTCGCTGGTATTCCGAACTCTGCCTGTGCCTGTTCGCTCGTAATCAAGCCAAAGCAGATGAAGAGCTGACGATAATTTGTGTTATCTGGTAGCCATAGAATACAGCTGCAGAAGTCTGTTTCTGAAGCTGCCGCCGCTGCTGTGATCACCAAAACCGGTACAACTAGAGGGTATCCAACATATTTGGAGGCGTTTCTATTCAGGATTCAGGGGCAGTTACCAAAGTTTCAAGAAAAACGCAGCATTTTCAAAAACCTCGCATCAATTTTGCGAACCGTGCGCGAACCGGAACCGGTGACAGGAATCCCCGCGCAAAAGCAGGCACGTTGCTGAAACGGTGGAATTCATGCCCCGTTATTTTTGTCGCCGCGGCACAAAAGCTGTTGCGTCAACCAGTCCGTGGTGATTGCGCCGCGTTATCTTTGCCGCCGAGGGGTAACAATCGGTGGGATATGCTACCTAGTTTTTCTCATCCTATCGGAAGTTCCGATAATTCGGAAACCGGATCGGTAATCGGATCGGAAATTAAAGTGTCCCGATATCCGATAAAAGCGCCTTGCTCCTAGAGAGGGGGGGGGGTGGGGGCGGTCACTCTACCGTCCCCTCTTCCCCTATAGAGAGGAAAAACTATTACAGGGGACCATAGTTAATAGGACCTACGGTACATACAAAAACCTACCGGTATATATTTCCCTATTTTTACTAACAATATTTGGTCCTATTTACTATGGTCCCCCGTAATAGAGGGTCTTGATATCCGATATGAACGCCTCGCTCCTAGAGACGGGGGGGGTAGGGGCGGTCGCTCTACCATCCCCTCTCCCCATATAGAAAGAAAAAACTGGAGTGTCCTGATATCCGATGATAACGCCTTGCTTCTATAGAGGGTGGGAGTGGGGGCGGTCGCTCTACCATCCCCTCTCCCCCTGTTGAGAGGATTCGAGATTAATGGTTCGCCGAGAGGTGTCAGAAGGAATTCATAAATAGTCTTATTTCGGCAGTACTTTGACCTGTATTGCCGTATCGTTTATCGTATCGGAATCGGAGTTTGGCGATTCGATTCGATTCGATTCGATAAATATCGGGTCGGATATCGGATATCGGGAATTTAGGCCTGTTTTGGATCGAAATCGATTATAGTTCCGGTATGAAACACTAATTGTACCTACTGTATATACCATGACAATAATTTGATCGAAAAAATGCAAGGCAGATTGGGACACTTTGCGACATACCACAACGTACCGAAAATTCTAGATCAGACTGGTATGCGCATATATGATATGATGGCTGACAAGGCTGCTGCAGACAAACGGCTGCATAATTTCTTCTCCACACTTTAGCATTACTGAGGGGCAAGCCCAGACGTTGGTCGTACATGCCCGGTCCACGTCCCCGAAACCGTCGATATAACCACCCCCCCCCCGCGCTGCTGCTGTTGCTGCTGAGCTGCTGGGGTTGGCGTCGGTTGGTAACGACGCTGTAAAACACGCCTCTCACTACGTGAGCTAGACCACCAGGGTAC
>JBBMKB010068932.1:0-14580 GCA_037833945.1 Alaria marginata
ACCGACTTGTGACGCGTGTATACAGTCGAGGTCCCTCTATAGTGCGGGTATGTGCCAAGCGAGATCACCCGCACTATAGCGGGCACCCGCACTATAGAGGGACCTCGATTGTACCACACACGGTCAACGACAACGGAACCAGCACTACGCGCGTGTGACCCGTCCACAACAAAAAACACGAAAAAAAAACTGGACGAGTAACTACACGACATATAAATGGTCTTGGGATCGCGTTGACTTAGTGTTGAGCGTCAGCGCAAAGACCTTGACATTTCCTGCCGTAGTGATAGCAAAGGATAAACGGGTGACGCAAGAACAGCGCTCACGCGAAGAAATACTTTACTGTAGTTGCCAGCAGAGTATGCCGTACAAAACGATAAACAGGACTGCGCCCTGACTCTCACCTGCACACGCCTCAGCGCTACGCCCCGCGAATTCAGGACAATCACGCAGCACTGCCGCAGACCCCAGACCGCAAGATGCCGCTCGTTCGCTGGGTTGAACGCCATGCCGACAACATCGAAACCCACCGCCATCGTGGACACGACGCACAAGTGACTGCGGTCGACAGGCGCGTCCGCTGGGCTGTTCAGAGAGGAAGACGCCATGCGCGATCCTGCCGCCGAGGCCGTCGCCGTCGACCCCTTAGCCCCAGAAGTCGCGGTTCCGCCCCCGCCCCCACCGCCGCTGCCGCCGCTGCCGGCCGCAACGGTTGCGTAGCGCAATGCGAGCACGCCGACCGGATCAACGATGAGCACTTTCTGACCCTCCGCTACAGCCATCTTTCCGCAGGAGCTCGCCGCGAGATTACGGCGCACCACTCCGTGCAGGGCCATGGCGGTCCGGTCTTGCCTCGCGCGCGCTCCCTCGCTTGGGAGGCGGACGTCCACGCTGCCGTTCCTCACGAGGCGCGCCGGCGCCAGAAGCGGGTACGCCGGCACGCGGGCGTTCGGGTCCACCTGCGCCCGGCACCGCAGGAAGGTCGCCGCCGACGGTAACGCCGGAGGCGTCGTCGTAGAGACGGCGCCGGCGGCTGGCGCTTCGCAGAGGGCATCCCACGGGCGCACTGACGTGGCTCCGGCAGCCCCACAGCTCCTGCTCCTGCCATGGCTACGGCCCTCTCCGTCACCTGCAGCATTCCTCCCAACGACTCCAGCCGTCTCACGCATTGCATTGAACCTCGCGAGAAGAACCGAGTGCGCCGCGTGCAGGTCTTTCATGATGCCCGCGCTTCCCCCGTCGCCAAAGAGAGCCGCGCGCATGGACGCCATCTGGGCCGGGGAACCCCGCCACTCACCCGCGGCCGCGGCTGCCGCTAGAGCGGCCCGCGCGGCCGATTTCGTCCGCGATACCGCCGCTCGGCTCAGGCGCCCGCGGCCACTATTTTTAGCGCCCCCCTGCTTTCGGGAGCTGGTTGTGCATCCATCGCGCGACCACCCCGGCGCACGGCCGGCGGCCGAGTCCACATCGCCAGCGACAGCCTTTGTTGCGGCTGGGCAAGGGTGGAGGATAGAGTTTAGCTCCCGCCTCGTGCGCGCTTTGAGGCAATTGCACTTGGTGCGACTGCCCTCTTGGGTGCCTCCGGCGCCGGGCCAAGCGCCGCCCGCGCCGCTCGCGGTAGTCAGCGCATCGATACCGATCGAAGAAGTCGGAGAGTGCTCGAGAGAGGGCGGGGGGGTCTCACCGTCCCCGGCGGCGCTCTCTGCGGTGCCGCTGCCGCAGTCGCAAAAGAAGCAGGAGAGGCGGGCATAGCAGACATCGTGGCCGCGGTGGCAGACGCGGACGCACAGCCGGCAGCACCCCTTGTCGGCCACTAAGTTGCACGTGTAGCAGTGGTACCAGTGCTGCTTCACGAACTGCCTTTGGCTCGAAACGAAGGTGCACACTAAGGGGGGCTCCTGCCGCGGGTCGGCTCCAGCCACCGCCAACGCTGAACCGCTGGAAGGGGCGATCGAGAGCCCTCTATCCACGTCATCGGTTCCGGCGAAAAAATTAGCTACATTCGGCATCGAATCAGCGTCCTCCGAGTCCGTATCGCTTTCCTCTACGGACGCGCCAACAGGCGGCCGCAGCACCGTCGCCAACAATTCCAGGCATCGCGCGAGCGACCGAGCCGCTTCTTCCTCCTTGACTTCCTGTTCCGCCGCGATTGTGTCCGTTTCCATCTCGTCTGTCACGCCCTCGCGCGTCTCTAGCCTGCGCACGAGCCCACGCGCTACGCCCATCACTGCTACCGCGAGCTCCGCAAACATGCCATCCTTTGAGGCCAGCCACAGCGACAGGCTAGCCAGGTCCACAGCCCCTTCTCCCTTCTCTTCGCCCCTCCTTCCCGACGAAGAACTCCTGCGAGAGTCACGGCCGGTCCGTCGTCCCGCCCACGAACCTACCGTGCGCAAAAGCGCCTGCAGTAGACGTTTCCGCAGAACGTTCTGGTCCCGCCCAGCGGCGCCCCCCTGCTCCTCTCCAGAAGCGGCGGCTCCTACTGCTCCGGGGTACCCGACGACCAAGCTCAGGACAACGATAGCGTCCTCCGTTCCCCGCGCTTTACCGCCGACGACGTTCGGCTGCCGCGGCGCCACAGCCCCCGCCACCAACGCTTCGAGAGCCCCCTCCGGCCAGTCGCTGAGGGCGGCGGTAACGGCAGCCGTGAGAGGGTGGCGCCGCCCCGTTTGCGCCGCGGACGGTGACGGCGTGCACACGCTAGCTTCGGCCTCCAAGGCCGTTCGCAGCACCAGCAGCACCTTGGGGAAGGAACCCGAGAACCCTGGGCGCTCCAGCAGCGACGTGAGCGTGGACACTTCTCCGCGGCCAACGAGGAGATCGCGTTGAGACGCGTCCGGCATAGTCTCCACCTCCATGAACGCTAACTGGTCGGTAACGCTTGTCGGGTCTCGCGCGGGAGGCCTAGGCGGGCCACGAGGCGCGGCCAACATGATCGCGCGGGCAACCTTCGCGCCGGCAGAACAAAAGTTAGCCTCGGCGCCAGCCGCATCGCCACCGTAGAAATTAAGCACGTCGCCGGCCGTGTGCGGCATGGTGAGCAAAGCCAGCAGCTGCTCCAAACCCTCCTCCAGGGCAGCCTTGGCGCAGACTCGCGTCTGCTCCATCAGCGCGCCGTCGTCCATCGCACTCTGCCCACCAGCCTCTCCACCCAAGGCCAGACAGACTAACGTGTTCGCCCGCCGCACCTGCCACGCACCCGTGACCGATTTCCACAGCTCCAACGCGTCTCGCGCCAGTTCTCGTTTGAGCTCCGCGTGGCCGGCGGAAGAAGTCGCGAACCCCCGGTCGGGCTTCAAAACCAGCTTGTCGAACGCCCGGCCACACAGAGGCGCGAACCACTTGCACCACAGCTTCGTCGACAGCTCACCCCAAAGAGCCCCCATGCGGAATGCTATCGCCGACCAGGCTTCACCAGCAGCGACAACCGCCTCCAAGTTGATTCCGGCGGGCATCTCGCCCAGCAGGGCCTTCGCTCGCCTCGTCGACGCGGGAGGATGTCCCGCGGACGACAAGGTGTCTGTAAGCGCCACCAGGCAGAGCAAGACCGCGTTGAGCATAGACCTCGCCGAGAAGCAATGCCTCGAGGCGCAGTCCACCACCCCGTCCACATTTTGCGCCGCGAGAGCCGAGTCGCCATCGCCGACGTTCGCGTTTTCAGAGTCCATCTTATCTCCGCCGCCTGCTTGCGCCGCCTCCGCGCCGCTGGCGCCGGCAAGGCGGAGCGCTTGCGAAGATGCCATCGTGAGCCACGCCGCCCCAGTGGTCATGACCTCCCACCTCTGCGCTAACCGTGAGTCTCTCCCTCTGCGCGCGCTGCTATCCCTGCCCCTGGTCCCTGTCTCCGGCCAGTTCTCGTCCGATTCGGCGAAGGGGGCCGACACTTTGCTGGCAACCTGGGAGCGCCGCGAGGTTGAGCGGGTGCACGCTTTTCTGTGCCATGGGGAGAGCTTCTCCAGCATCGTCTCCTCGCTGGGGTAGTTGAGCTCAGTGTGGAGCCCCCCCACGAGGTAGTGGTCGCAGCCGAGCCCCGATAGCCGATGCAACGAGGGAGACAACGTGTGACACTGGACCAGCAGCGCAATCGGCACCGCAAGCTCCGCCGGAATCTGCTGCGGTGGTGCCGCGGCCGCCGTGTCGCCTTCTTCCTCTGCTCGGCCGCCACTGGCACCAACTCCTACACGGCCGCGGCCCACGCCGGCAGCATCGGAAGCATCGATTGAGCCCTGTCCACCCCGAGGGGGGCCCTCCCCGACCTGTTCGGGCTCTCCGACGGCATGGAGTGCGGTCAGGGCGCCCTCGACCGTTCGGTGATAGTAGCGGAAGCACTCTTCTGCCAACCCAACAAGCCCAAGCGACAGCTCGACGATCTTATCGCTTCCACGGCGGCCCGCCCGGCCACCCTCGGACGAGGGTAGCCCTCGATCCCCCGACGAGGAGTCGTGGCCCTCCGCAGCTTGGGCGCCGGGGCTACTAACGATGCCGTCCTTCTGCTCCGCGGCCGAAGCCAAGGAAGCACGAGCGTACACCGCGAACGCCTCCACCAGACCATGAACGTGCAGCTGGCGCGTCAGCGTATCGCTCTGGGCCACCGTGCGAGTAGCCCCGCCGCCCATAGCCGCCGCCAGGTCTCGCGCTTTGACGCTAAACCACCCCGGCGTCCCTTCGCGCAACGTGGAAAGCGCGGCCGAGAAAGAGGGAGATAGGATACCCCACTCCGCGACGTTAGTCTGTAAGCCCAGCAGGCAGGACCGCAGGTGAGCTATGCCCGCTACGCCAGGCTCCAGGCGTGCTACGTTTACTGCGGACGGTCCCTCGCCACCTTCGCCTTCGTCCCCATAGGCCAAAGGCTCTGGGGGCAACGTGCCAAGCAGCCTCCAAGCGCAGAAAAACAGGTACTCCGCATCCTCGGATGTCGACGCTTCCGCCGCCGTCAGCACGCCGAGCCACGCCTCTCGCAACCCGGCATACCCTCTCACAGAAATTTCCAGGCACAAAGCCCGGCTGCTCGCGCGGGCCGCCCCGGGCCGCTCGTGCCAGGCCATCACACCGCCCTCCGCGTCGGCCTCAAACACCGAGAGATAGCGGGAGCGCTGCTCCGCCGGTTTGGACGAGACGCCACCGCTAGCATCGAGGGACCCCGCGGCAGCCGGGAGCTCCGGTATGCGCGCCAGGTCGCTACCGAGCCGCGCAGCCAGCGACAGAGACCGTTCGCTGTCGTGGAGCGTGCGGAACATAAACTCCGCGAGAACCATGCACTGAGCGAGAAGCAGCTGGAGGCCAGGCGTGGGAGCGCGCCGCAGGACGGACGAGTCTCCTCCCTGCGGTTTACCAGCCACCACGATAGCACCCAGCCTACGGACGAGCCCAAAGAGTGCCGCGAGCAAGGTGCGTCGGGCCGGCGCATCCTGCTGGTAGTACGCGTGGGCCAGGAGCTGAGCGTGGTGGCGGAAGATGGCGTTGCGAGGCGGGAAACTGCTCGGCGAAGTAGTGGCTGCTGGCGCTCCGTCGTGGGCCCCTGCCCCCCCCCGTCCACGCGTGGAACCGCCACCGCCGCTGCCGCCGCCGCCGCCGCCCGCTATCCCCCGCTCATATGCGAGAGTGTGAGACTGGCACACCGTCATAAAGCGCTCCCAGACAAGGAGGGACAGGCGCTTCACAGACTCCTTATCCTCTGTTGCCGCGGTGGCGGAGAGGCAATTTTGGACCTGTGACAGCGAAGACGCGGAGACATCGGGTGCGGCAATGAAACATCAATATCACAAACGGGGGGGATGGGCGTTTCGCACGTCTTCAACAAAGGGAGATGGTCCCCACAGCTTATCAATTCCCGACACAAAAAAAAACAGAGAAACCAGTACGGCACAAAATGAGGGCCGATCGATCAAGCTACAGTAGCAGTACAGAAAATTGCGCGACAACTCAAGTACGAATGGATAACACCACCCCAGGTACACGAGGCTGAGGAGCGAAACATGTAAAATGCACACGATGGGGCGGTGGAGAAGCACGGCTGATGGAGCAGACAAACAGCGCATCACATCTGCTCAAATCAACGCAACAGCAATACTGATATTATATTAGGCTCCACGAATCTGCCGACAAAAAGACGACGCGAGAAGAGGCACTGCGCCTTTCTCCAACACCAAAAGAAAGAAAAGCTCACGAATAGCAAAGTTAAGGAGCGCAGCCTCTATTAATCTGCCCGGATCACAAGGACCATGCCCGTACGTAAAAAAACACAAGCCCCGCTCGTACGTCATTCAGCAGCCTTCGGTACCAGTGACATTAATTGCGGGACCTCACTCCAACGCACCGCTCACAACGTAACCATCCGCTGCAAGCTACGTACAAGGTAAGGACCGTTTGGCACCCCCCCCCATGACCGAGTGGCAGCAAACAAACCTATCACGCAAGAAAGCACTGCTACCTGTCTCTCGTGGAAAAACAACGCTCTCACCTTGGAGAGAAGCAGCACCGCAGGCATATCTAAGAACCGCACGGGGTCCGCAGTAGAAGAACCGCCGGGTGTTGCCCTGAAAGACACCACGGTCTGCATCACGAGCGCCGCCAGCCCCTTCCCCGGCGGCGGCGGCGGCCTCGGCGAAACGCACGCCTGCGCAACCTGATTCGACAGAGACATGAACGTCTGCCAACTCCGCGAATGCTTGGCAGAGAGCGAAGCTTTTCCAGCCGTCGCGGGTGCCGTCGCAGCCCCCGCATCTCTCTCCATCCACGGGTGCCACGGCTCCCACGCCAGGAGCAACCCGGCAAGGTGAACACGGTCCAAACACGCAGTAGACCGCAACCCCGCGAGGGCAGCCCATCTCGCTTCCGCGGACAAGGAAGCGGGAGACGGCGCCCTCGCGCTACCGGCAGCGCGGCCGGGCGACGACCCGCGGCGCTTCTTCGTCCTCCCCAGCAAATCCGTTCGCGCTGTGCCGTGGCCGGACCCGGCTTCGCAAAAGCCGGAAGTCGAAGACGAGTGGACAAGAAGCTTCCACATCCCTTGCAGGGCTGGTCCGATCAGAGCGGCCGCGGACCCCGCGGTGCACATCGTCGGCCTGCGCTGAGCGCCCGCGGCCTCAGCATGCTCTCGTCGGGCTGTGCCAAGGCGGTCGTGTTCCGTCGCGCTGCACAGCAGTGCTACCAGGACATCCAACAATTCAGTGGCCGCGGCAAGCCCTGCGGCCGCATCCACCTCAGCCTCGTTGTAGACGGCGGCGGCGTCTACGGCGCCACCGGCCTCTCCGATTTCTGCGCGGGGGTCCGGGCTGACGAGCGATGATTGCGCCGGCCGAAGGTGCCATTGCCGCCGCCTTTCGCGCCACGCTGGCATTTGCTCCGTGATGAGGGCGACGCGGTAGAAGGCCGTCGTACGGCCGGCACACGCGAATGCCGCGGTTGGCTCCCCCGTCTGCAGCAGCGCAGCAGCCTCCGTCAACTCGAAGCCCTTATCGGCCGCGGCGCGCACGTTTTCCGCGAGGGCGTTCACCGCAAAGCCCGCGAGCCTAGTAGGAAGCGGACGCATGGACGGCGTGCCGCAACCCTCAAGCGGAGCGCCTCCGCCCGATCCTGCAGGGGGCGCGAGCCCCAAGGCATAGTTCAGCTGGCTACGTCCCGGCATGCACGCGAGCACGCGCCCGGAGATCCAGCACGACAGCGCAGACGACAGCAGCGCCGTCGCGGAGGCGGTCTTATCGGCAGACCCGCGGTCAGCTCCGCCACCAGAGCCGTCTGCGCTACCCGCGCCTGCCTCTGGCTCGAGCGAAGAGAAAAGCCACGCCATGTCAGTCACGAGTTCAACGCTCAGACCCACCGTCTCGGCGGGCGAGGCGCCATCCACGAGCGGAACCACGTCCGATATCGGCATCGCGCCCGGTGCCGCCGTCGCCCCAGCTTTGGCAGCATCTCCACGAAGCTGACCGTGAACAGCGGGATTCGCCATGTGGTCCGAGAACACGTCCAACACCGCATCGGCCAGGGCTCCGACGAGCGCCTGCACCGCGGCGGACGATTCTCGAGCGCGCACGTCGAAGCCCCGCGCGCCGCCCACCCGCCCCGAGAAAAACCCGACCCCGCCCGCCCGCTCCCGCGCCGCCGCGAGGGCCACGCTGTGCTCTTGAACGGCGTGCACGATCTGGCCTACAACGCAAAGAAGCTGCGTCATACCCGGCGGCTCCTTCCCACCCTCGCCGCTCTGTGTCGCGGGCTCCTTCCCCCCCCCCCTGCCTCCGCCATCGCTATCCCGGCGGTCGGCCCCATCGTCTTGGTCCATAGGATCCTCAGCGGGTACCGACGGCTCTTGACTTCGGCCAGGCTCCTCATCCTCTGCCACCGCCACCGCGGAAGCTTCCATGTCTTGCGCGGATCGTTTCGTGCCCACGCTAGCACCAATCGCGCCGCCTCCGCCAACCGGCAGCGGTTCCGCCGCCAGCAGAGCAGGCGGTGTCAAACCACACCCCGAGAACAACCCGCGCCACTGCGGCGACCGACACGCCACCGTGCACCACCCCAGCAGCCTGGCGCCGAGCGCATCCCCCGCCACCAAGCAGAGAGACGGCTTGGTTCCAACCGCCCCCGTTCCCACCGGCGCCCCGGACCGCAGGCCACTGGCACCCAGCTGCAGAGACTCGCGCCCAAGCGAAGAAGAAGCCAAGCGTGCCCCGATGTCTGCGGCAGCTGGGGCAACACGGCCTGCCCCTTCCCCGGCCGAATCGCCGCCAGCCTCGGTCGCAGTCGCCCTAGCCGCATCCGAAGCTTGGGCGGCCAAATGCTGGGTCATGGCGACGCGCAGCGATGCACGACTGTCTCCTGCGAACCCAAACGCTGCGTCTTCGACCTGTGGAACGGGCGTTGACGGCCAATCCGTCGTGGCCGGCAACCCCGGCTTGCCGCCGCCGCTGCCGCCACCGCCGCCACTGCTGCTACGTCTATTACCGCTGCTGCTCCCGGCGGTGGTGGTGGTGGCGCCGTAACCGAGCGATGTCGGAGCAGGCGCCTGCAGCGCTAACCTTTCCACGATGCGAACTGCCACGTTAACGTCGGCAGGCGAGAGGTGCAGAGCGATGCCCCCTTCCAACACACTGGCCATACCAACCATCGATCGGTCCACCACGAGAAAAAGAGGGTACGAGTCGCGAAAAGAGTACGAACAAAAAACAAAACAGAGCAGCGCAACAACGTTTGCATCCTCATGTGTCAGTGGTAAGTGGATGGAATCAAGGGCCAAGGAAACACAAAAATATAAGGACAAGGAACGTGCGGTTGTATCTACCTTTACTGCTTCCCTGCTCCAAATGCACACGGTTGAATCTATCCAAATCGGGGGTGAAACGAGGAAGGAGGTTACTCTCTCGGCATGGCAAAATCACAAGGGTAAACGATAACACAAATACAAGTTTGTATATCGTACGGCTGACACTATCGTAAATCAAGTTGTCACACTTGAAGCCATCAAACTAATGAAAAAACAACATCGCTATACACTATATACTCCAGTCGCCCACCTGATGACGAAGGCTGTTAACGCGTGGCTCAGACCCTCGGCCGCATCCGGGGTAACGTTGTCCCAGGGTCCACCCGCCTTCCCAGCCAAAGAAGAGGAGGAGGGGCTCGGAGCCGAGCCCCCGCCCAACGACTCCAGGCGCTGATCGTCAAGGTTCCAGAGATGGGAGTCCACACGATGACAAAAAGACACAAGGAGGTGAGATGCGGTACTCGAGTCACAACGCCTTCGAAGGGTCCAGGCAGCAGACCGTGTAAACAAGTCGTGGGATAGAGCGAAACAGTTTGGGCAGAACCTCTCTCACCCCCCCTCTCCACCCCCCTCTCCCCCCCCCCCACCCCACCCCACCCCCCTCTCGATAACATGGCCGCCCTACGAGTCGCTGGGACAACAGAGCTCCCCCAGACGTCCGCAAATAATCTATATAAAAACACGAGTACTTGCAGCAGTGAGCGCGCAAAACGTGCACGTCAACTGAGGGTCACACTCGCACGCCCGCGCTGCTCGCGTCTATACGTATCTGTCCTGCACGATACACTAGCCGGAGGGCACCCATTGGTTGCGCAAAATCAAAACGAGATTCTAGAAAAAAACGACCCACTCGACCTTGTCCCCCTTAAGTCTATTACCTGGTATCCAGCTAGCCTAATCCCCCTCCCCGCCCCCGCCGAGCCCAACCCTAACCATAACCCAAACTCACCCAAAGCTCTCCCACGGTGTAGTCCGCCATGGAGAGCAGGTACCGGTACCCTTCCCGGACCGGGGGCGGGACGAGTTGCTCCCCTTCTGGCCCAGGAGGGTTACGCGCACGCCACTGCGATGAAAAAAGCGTGGGTAATGGCATGCGGAACAGCCGTGGGTAGCATTGAAGGGGAACGGCGCGGGGGGGGGGGGTCCGTGAGTGCCGTGAGTCCTATTGGCATCAAAATCACGCAGTCAGTGCCAACATATGGAGACGAATAAAAAAGGCAGGCCAGAAAAATCGCGTTTCCATTGCGAGCTGTATCGCGCACAGCAGCATCAGTAGTAGGTGCTTGATATCTTTAATAGCTGCCAGTGCAACTGCTGCAACTCACGCATATTTGTTTCGAGTGGCGGCGTTATTTCTGTAGCAGGAACGCAAACCAGACAACATGAGTGCTCTGTAAAGAGACGCGCCCTATGTGCAGGAGCAACCTGCACACAAGCTGTGCAGGTCGTGGGCAGTCCGTTCGTCTTACTGGTCGAGGCTGGCCTTTCGGCCGCCTTTCTTTTATTTACAAAACGCCACCAAAACACGCGACGGTCTCGAGCCCGCCAAAGGGTTGGGGTTAGGGTTAGGTAGGGTTAGGGTTAGGGTTGCGTCAGGGGTCGGGTTAGTCTGGGCCACTGTGCAAGGTTGAAATTGACCTTGTCTCGACCTGCACAGCTTGTGTGCAAGTTGCTGTAAAGAGGGAGTTGATAGCATGGCAGTGCGGGACTTTAAAGGTGCAATTGCTCGTGTTAATATAATAGCTAAAACTTGACATGAACGATGTTACCCCGCATCGATGAACACGCACAGCCCACAGTTATCATACATGGATGGGCGTATGAAAGTCGGAATCCATCCAAAATCATTCATCCACTCTGGAGAGAAATCGCTCTGGGCTCTGGGCACTGGGCACTGGGCACATACCCCACCCCCTCATATGTCGAACCGGCACACATCGAGATCGACTAATTGCACCCTCGTTTTGGGGGACAACCTACTTGGATTTAGAGTAGGATCATTTCTGCGGTGTTGAAAAGGTTAACACACATTGGACAACAACAAAAAACGCCTATTCTATATACAGCTTTGGATACCAAGCTGTTGCCACCACCAAATGCTTCATTTCCGAGACATGGAAGGGCAAGCAAACCTCAGACTTCTTTGATATGAAATCACAGGGCGGTGTGGGAAGGGGGGGGGGGCGACACAGGAGTGACTCGTTGTCACGCCAGCGATTTCCAAGATATACCGGCATCTCCTGCGGATCCCTTCCAACGGCGTCCCTTGAGGCCGTATGATATACCGGTAGGTATCATCTTCAAGCCTTGAACTCAAGAATCACCCGACAAACGTGACTGCTGTCAAGTTGCGTGCTTCCATATACCCTACCGAGGAACTACCGGCACTATTTATTGTATACCAGGTACAGTAGGGATCCCTCAGTAGTGCCAGTATGTGCCCGCCCAAAGAAACAGCACTACTGCAGCAACCGGCACTACTCCGCACACTGCCACCACAGGTTGTCCCCATACGTGCCAAGCGGTTTAACCGCACTCCTGCTGGAACCGGCACTACTTAACCGGCACTATCGAGGGCCCCCTACTGCTGTATGTACAACCGCTGTGGCACTACCCGAACCAAACCATGCACCCGCCCGTTGGAGTCCCTTCTTCCTTGCCTCTGCAAGACTCTTATATACGTATATATAGAGCTGCCTTCTCCACTTTTTTATACTCCACTTTTTTATACAAACGTATGGTATGCAACATAGGAAACGGGGCTATTGCTGTGATTCTATTTTCAAGTGATCGAGCATTTTTTGGAGCTGAGCTGCCTTCTCCACTTTTTTATACAAACGTATGGTATGCAACATAGATATATATATATATATACCTGGTACAGAGCAGCAAAAGTATGATATCAATATCTGAGTATCTATCAACCATAACTACTGTCAATATATCAATATCAATCTAAATCTATCCATCGTTTGTGGAAGCCATCTTACTCGTAGAAAAGCTCCGCTCTGCGACAGCACGAGCTATATGCAAAACATCGCATGCATGTGTGTACGAATGTTAATCCTACTGCGGGAATCGCCTCGTGTAAGATAGGAGGAGGGGGCGAGATTTCATGCGCAGTTCAGCCCGCGGGAGCAAGCCCACAAATGCTGTGCAACTTGCAACCCCGTGACGTGCAGCAATGCATCTCTTGTGGGCTCTTCGTATAGATTACCATGATACCAGGTACCTGGCAAGACTTATCAATACGAGCATTCGTATAAAATATTACATTTATACCAAGTATGCCAAGTATGTTCATGTTCAGAGCTTTACGAGTATGATCGTATTTCCCGCTGCAGCTGCTGTGGTTCTCGGGGGAAGAAAGGGTATCACGGCTTCAATATGTATAATACCAAAGGGAAGCTTCAACTCTTCGGCTTCAGCTTCATATCTACAACACGTAATCTATAATCTACCCTTTTCTAATAGTGCAGAGATATCACATATTAACAATAGCAGTGCAGAGATATCAGATTCGCATCATCGTGCATCTTAGGTGAGCACCCCCCCCCTCCCCCCCCCCGCCTTTTCACTTTCCACATATGTTTCGTCCCCAAGGATACCATACGTAACAACCGCGTTTTCGTACATACCAGTGCCTCGTATATAGAGCGTTCTGCAGGCTCAGCCAATAACACCAATAATAGAAAAGGGCGCGTGTAACAACCCGCACATGAAGCAGCACGTGCACAAGTTCGTACAGCAGGCGCAGCCAAAGGACGCGTATTCCCCGGTAGCGGTAACTACCCGAAATTAATAGAGTTCGAGGAAACTTTGGTTTAGGAGAAAATTCGGCGTGTTCCCTATCCTCCCCACCAAAAACGCCTCCAACACGTGTGGAAACCCCGTTTTTTTTATTTGAGGCGTTGTCAGCAGTCAGTATACCATGTTCTCCCAGTAACCTCACAGAGATCCGGCGAAGAAGCCTTGAGCCATCGCCCTCCCAGACTGGTGAGGGGGGCACGACGGAGGCGTTTTTTTGTAGCATTTCCGCTTCACTTTTCCCCATGACAATCAAGGGCAACTACGCACAGATATCATACACATTGATGTGGGTTGGTATACTAGCGGGAGACATGAATACGTCCATGTTGCACGAAGTATTTCGTCTCTCCCTCTCTCCTCTCTTGTAGTATGCTGGGTGGTAAGGGCACAGGGGATGAAGGTACTGGGAGGCACCGCTTCGCTTGTCCTTACTAAATAGATGCTTCTTCGATAAACCAGCACTCGTGAGAAGGGTCAAAACTCCAAGTGAATCGATGGGCGGTATGATAGATTCTCTCAATATCCCGCCTCTCATAATAGTCATGTCCTGACACATCTACGGTTGACCGCTTTAGGACCTACAGAACACAATCCTGGGACAGCCACATTCTCTATCAGGTCCACAAGGACCGATCTAGAGACCTATCTTCAAATCTTTACCTGGTAGCTACTACTGTAACTACTATTATATGAACAACATCACTCCATAACACCTGTCGCCTCCCTCTCTCGTTGACTCCATTCTTCATTTGTGAGGTTTTCCATTGTGTGGGATGGCATCTTGCGTACGTAAGTTTCTACAGCAGCTCCAATATACTGCTTGTTCATAATCTACTGGTGATCTCAGCCAGTATAGGTATACGGGCAGTACACTTTATACTGACAGTATATACTACGCCAGTATCCAGCCGTGGGTACTATTATGAGTGGGGTTACCCACTGGTCGACGTCGACGGCTGATAACTCTCGTTCTAGAGTTTTTCGCTAAAAAAGGCGTTTCGGACATCGTACCCAGCATGAATCAATGACTAGATGGCAGTTACTTTTACTGGCAGTACTTATTACGAAAAAGGTAGTACCAGGTACTTCGTAACATGACTCCGCCTGTACCCAGCACTACTGTACGTACTACTATTAATAGTTGGGCTTCCCACTCGTCGACGTCAACGACAACTGATAGCTGTCATTCTATGGTTTTGCACTTTAAAACGCGTTTCGGGTATCGTACTCGGTACGAATCAACGGCTGGATTGACAGCGCCCAGCAAAATTGACTCCCAGTAAGATACGCAGGACCACCCACGAGCAGAGGGCATATCATACCGCCCATACTATAGTGCGATCCGAAAATAAACCCTCAGTAGTTGACTTTACGTCGACGGCTGATGTTACACCTTTTTCATATAGTTATACCACATATCATTAAGAAAAAGTACCGTACTGTTGTTGTTGCTATTATTATTATTGTTGTTACTACTATTATTGCTGTTGATAATAATTTATACCAGGTAT
>JBBMKB010068943.1:0-14578 GCA_037833945.1 Alaria marginata
CTTTATACCAGGTACTCAATATATACTACGGCGACAACTTCCTTGGGATACGTAATTATTATGAAAAAGGTATAACATCAGCCGTCGACGCATAGTCACCTAACTGAGGGTTTATTATTTTCGGATCGCCCGCAAAAAAAACGTCAACACATTTTACCTGGTGTGCATTTATATTTGTCGTTATTTACCCAAGTCTACGTATGCATGTACATACTAATGTGTACCTGGTATGTGCTTGTATTTCCCTACGTTTATCTATGATACAATGGTTGATAACGCGCCATATCAATTATAGAGTGATATCACATCAGTGGATGCTCGTCGTGTCGCACCTCTGTGATACAATGCATACCACACAATACATGCCGACACTCAAACCACCGAGAATAGGCGCACACACCGCGACGTCGCTCGGACCTTGACGCTGCTAACGATTTTGTTTAGACCTCGTCAATGACAATACAGGGATCGTGCTATGCAGGCCACCTTCAATCGAGAACGCCGGGCTGCTGTAGATACAACTACACCCTATCTCGCTGCAATGTCATGCTTCCACCGTTGTCCATGAATCACCAACCCCTCTTCTCCCCACTTTCTCCCTAACAAACCAACCAGTCAACTACTTACCCCCATATTTCGTATATATACATATACTTCAGTACTACCAGGTATAACTTATCATCCACCAAACCATCCAAAAATGTGTGTAGTAGGGCACCTTGTGCGTATATAGTTGGAGGTACTCCGAGTAACTACCCGGGCACAATACTACACCCGTCGAAAATACTACATTCCCTGGGCGCGAGGCACTATACCCAAATGTGGTAGTAGTCTGATTCTTGACCCACTAGCTCTACATTGCCTGTTTATCAATATCTATATATGTATTGTAGGTAGACCCTATCTCGCTACAATGACATGCTTCCACCGTCGCCTATCAATCACCAACCCCTCTTCTCCCCATTCCTCCCGAACAAAACAACCAGTCAACTACTTGCCCTCATATACACATAAACTATAACTTATCATCCACCGAATAATCCAAAGATGTGTATAGCAGGGTACCTTGTGCGTATGCAAATCGAGGTACTACGAGTAACTACCCGGGCACAATACTAAACCCGTCAAACATACTACATTCCCTGGGCGCGAGGCACTATACCCAGACGTGGTATGTAGTAATCTGATTCCTGACCCACTACGTACAGTACCTGCTTATCAATATATATAACTATTGCCCTGTATGAGGTACCCGGCGTATCTATCCAGCCGGGTAGAATCTACCAATGGGTATATGTTGCCCATGTTACCGCCCTGTACTCGTCGATAACACTATTACGAACCTTGGGCCAGAAACAAGATACCCGCGCGTATTCGTAGCTTTAGTATTCACCCAACAATATCCCCTAAAACTACCTACCCTACCAACAGACCCTTCAAAAAGTCCGTTACACGCGGATCAAGCCGAGTGACCAAACCCACCATGCGTTTCAAAGGCCTTTCCTTTTTTTTGGCCAAAAGGCAAGGTCCGCCGTTCTATGCATCTTTGTAGCTTTGGTGTTGATCCAACACTATACCCGTAAAACTACCTACCCTAAACACACACCCTTGATCGTAACCTTTACACAGACATCAAGCCGCGCGACCAAAACCTCCACATGTTTCAAACGTCTCTTTTCTCTTGGCCCAAAGGCAAGGTCCACCTTTTCATGCGGGGTCAACACAGCAGCAACAGCAGCAGCATTCCCTAGACCTCGATGGGGCATTCTCTTGCCCGCCACTCTTTGCTAACAGCTAGTTCTTCTCGCAATACCTGGCACGGAGGCAGAAGGCACCGGAGGGCACAACTGGTGGCCTTGCTGTGGAGTTGACAGGGGAAATGTCGTCCAATCTTGCAGCTGCACAAAGCTGCTGTATACCCGGTAAGTGTACAAACGAAACTGCTGCATAAGAACAAACACACCGGTAATACTAATCACTTAAGTGGCCGGCTGTCCATTACTTGGCTGCGTATCGTATACCATGGTATATGAATGTCGTACATACCTGGTACATACGAAGGAAAACTTGCAGCGCCAAAACAAACGAAACAACTCAAGTATCGAACAGCAATACGGTATGTACTCGTACTCGACCCAGTGCGCTCGAAAAGAGCCGACTCTAACAAACACGCGAAAAACACAGCTCACCTGCCGACGAGACTCGCGAAGAACTTCCTATCGACCTTCGGCCGGAAGATTTGAAGACCCGGAGGGAGCTTCGGCGCTGCTGGTGGGGCAGAAGAGAAGGCAGCACCACTATCACCGCAACCACGGCCTTCTGTCTCTTCGGTGGGCCACGCCCACGATCGAGCTCGGTACGCTGGGCCTTGCTCCAGGATTCGGCAAATGGCGACTACCTTCCCTCGGTCCATCCGTACCCCCTGATCGAGACCCCTCCCGATGGCGTCTCGAGGGAGGCGCCCGTGCACGTCACGCAACAACTCGTCTGCTCCCACCGCGAGGAGAATATTCACCGAGGCGGGACAGCAGAAGCCAGCGCCATGGTGAAGCAGACTCGTCTCATTGATAATGATGGTGTTGGCCCAGTCAATCGGCGTCGTCTCTCCCCCGTCCACCGCCAGCAGCAGGTGGAGGATTTTCGCCTGGTGATGGCGAATGGCGCTGTATAGAGCCATGGCCAACGCCTCCATACCCCCGAAAACCCCCAGCCCCTTGTTGAGAAGAATCCGAACCACGCCTGCGAAGCCGTTTCTCGTGGCCTCCGTGAGCGGACACATCTTGCGCTCGTCCAGGGGCGATTGCTGCATCGCCCCCAGCGACAGCAGCCGGGACACCATGCCCTCGTGGCCCCTGGAGCATGCCACGTAGAGCGGCGTATAGCCTATGGTGGAGTATTGGCTCAGTGTGGCGGGTGCTCCAGTGTACAGCATGTCGACCAAGTCGGTAGTAACGCCGTATCGCGCCACTAGGTGCATTGCGGTGAACCCCCCGCATGGTTCTGTCACGGCCGGATCGGCCCCCGCCTCGAGCAGCAACCGCAACACTGCGAAACCGTTTTTCAGGGATACGCAAGCTGCCATGAGCGAGGTGCCACCTGAATGGTCGGTGGCATTGGGGTCGGCGTGCGCTCCTTCCAGCAGCAAGCTAACGATTTCTACGTTGCCTCGCCTAGCCGCAAGTTGCAGGGGCCGTGCTCCAGCCATGATGGAACCGCCCGAATTTGGTAAAAGCACCTCGTGATCAGCAGGCTTGTTGGGATCTGCTCCTTGCTCGACTAAAAAGTTGACCATGTTGGCGTTGTCCCAAGCGATGGCGGCCAAGATGGGCGCATAAGGTAGCTCTGGACATCCATTCACGTCCGCCCCAGCTTCAAGCGCGGCCTTCGCTCTCGTCGTATTTCCAGCAATCACGTACTTCAACAAAGCTGCGGTGACTGCGGTGGCAGAAGCCATGCAGTATCTGGGAGCAAGAAGGTGCAACAATTGGGCGCACCAAATAAATGTCACACCGAATCCTCTCAGGTATATTCTACAGGCTGACAGGCTGAGGAATAAGAACGTGCCAGGCTGAGGATGTGAAGCGAAGCGCTGTGCTGTGACAGGCGCAGACCAGAGGTAGAGGCTGGGCTGGGCCAGCACAGGCACTGTGCATGCGGCATGCGGGCGAACGTACTCCGACTTGTCCCCGCCATGAACATTTTATGCCACTACCTTCGAACTCCCTATATTTTTCAAATCTCAATTTTAGAATTTTAGTTCTTATTAAAAGTCAAATTTCAAATTTCAAATTTCAAATTTCTGCATATTTCACGCCGGAAGCCGGAAGCCGGCAGCCGGGTTTGTGGTGGAAATCGAGTATAAAAGGACTTACTCATCGTAGCATTTGTCGATCGATAATTTTACCCTACTTTCCCTACAACAATGTCGTCGCAGGCAGGCCGTGAGATTTTGAAGAGTGAGGTCGTTGGTTCGATTCCCACCTTCATCCTTAAATCTACAAAAAAAGGGAAGTTATCTTACGTGTCAAGAACTTGCAAAACTCACACACTTAGAAAACAATCAGATGGAACGATGAGAGCAATGCGATCATTGCATACTGTGTCCTATGCAATGCCGCAAAAAGGAGTCCGGGGAGAAATTGGCAGAATCTCATCGAGGTTCCTGACATAATCGAAGATATATGATATATATATGTCAGGTTTAGGGGGAACGTGGTGGAAATCGAGTATAGAAGGACTTACTCCTCGTAGCATTTGTCGATCGATAATTTTAGCCTACTTCTACTTTCTACTTTCCCTACACCCTACAGGTTCGTGTAGGAGTTCGAAGCTAATCGTACACAGCAGTGTTCGTGGCGGGGATGAGTCGAAGCACATTCGCACAGCCATCGCCACAGCAGCACAGCGCTTCGCTCCACAGCTTCAGCCCTGCCATATTCCCGTTCCTCAGCCTGGAGACTATATCTAGGGGTTTAGGTGCGACAGAGTTGTGCCGCCATTTAGCTACGCCTCCCTTCTGATAGATATGGAACCAACAGCTTTGTTAGAGAGCGTGATTGCTGGAGACACGGGGAGAGTGCGGGCCGTGCTTGAAGCGGGGGCGGACATCAATGGGTATCCGGGCCTCCCCATTGCGCCCCTCATGGCCGCCATCGCCCGGGATGCCGTCAGCATGGTCAAGTTTTTAATCGATCTAGGGGCAGGTCCCGACAGGCCTGCTGATCACGAGACTCCAGTGCCAAATTCTACTGTTACCATCATGCCTGGAGAACGGGCCCTGCATCTCGCGGCTAGGCGCGGCAACGTCGAAATCGTTAGCCTGCTGCTGAAGCGAGCCCGCGCCAACCCCAATGCCACGGACCATACAGGCGGCACCCCGCTCATGGCGGCTTGTACATGCCCGGTTAACTATGTCGCAGTGGTGCGGTTGTTGCTCGAGGCGGGCGCAAACGCGGTCTTGACGGAACAAGAGGGGTTCACCGCAATGCACCTAGTGGCCCAGCACGGGGGTCACTTGAAGTTGGTGAAAATGCTGTACGCTAAGGCACCCGCCACCCTGAACGCCTACTCCAACCTCGAAGGAGAATCGCCGCTTTACCTGGCGTGCGTCAAAGGCAACGAGAACATGGTGGACCGGCTGCTATCGCTGGGGGCGATGCAACAGGGAAAATGCAAGCTGTGTCCGCTTGGGGCTGCCACGATCAAAGACCACGTAGATGTTGTTCGGATGCTGCTCTGGGAGGGGCTCGTGGTGGTCGGGGGGCCGGAAGTGTTGCCCACCGCCCTGTTCACCGCTCTTCGGTTCCGCCGGCCGAAGATCCTCCAGCTGCTCCTCACGGCGGGCAGAGAGGAGGCGCCGATTATGGGCGGAGAGGGGGAGCTGGTTGAGTGGGCCAACGTAAAACTCAACAGAAAAAGTCTACTGCATCATGGCGCTGGCTTCTGCTGTCCAGGCTCGGTGAGCGTTCTCCTCGCTGCCGGGGCGGACGAGACGAAAGGCGACTTGCACGGGGGTACCCCTCGAGACATCATCGGAGTGGAACTCAGGATGAAGGGGCTTCCGATAGATCACGAGAAGGAACTCGCCATCCGCCGGATGCTGGAGCAAGCCTCAGCATACCGAGCTCGATCGTGGGCGTGGCCCGAAGCGGATGGCGATGGTTTCGGCGATGCTGGTGATGCTATCCTCTCGTCTCCGCCGGCAGCACCGAAGGGTCCAGTAGGTGTGCAAATCTTCTGGCCGAAGAGCGATAGGAAGCTCTTCATGAGTCTCGTTGGCAGGTGAGCATTGTGTTTTTTCTTTTGTCCGCGTATTTGCTCTCAGGTTGGCAACCATCCATCGTTCCTACCAGGTATACTGAAGTATAGTACTGCGACAGAAGTGCGGATACTCGTACATATTACCGCAGCTCTATTCAAGTACGCCTATTCGAGAACGGTGATATTCGTAACGCTTGCATTATTGCAACTTGTGAGGCTTGATCTGGACTCCTCCTATTAATAGTACTCTCAATATCAGAGCAGGGGCTAGGGGATGTTGGTATCATAGCATTCCTCCACCTCCGGCCATACAATACAGTACCAGATACGTCAATATTTTCGAGCCTGTTATACTTCTCAGATAGCAGATAGTGTGAGATAAATAAGTGGCAACACCTCCCACGACCGGTGTATTCATCAGTTTCCTACGTACGAGTATGTATCCCATACGGTTCACGGTGGTATAAGCTCTATCCGTCACGTGCAGAATTCTTGAAAACCGAAGTTCCTTCTTGAGAAAGAACGGCATTGTTCTAGGCTTCTAGCGCTGATACTACTACTGCTGTATCCTGCAAAGGCGATGCCTGCGAAGTACGTATATACGAGTTACCAGGTATAAGCTTATGATAGCATCGAACAGCCGCCCACGAGTACAGCAGTAGCAGTACCCGTGCACTATTATAGCTCTCTTCGGCTTCGATTTCTGCCGGCATGCTCCTTGTCGACTCCACAGCGAGGCCAGCGCTCGTGCCCCTACCGTGCCCGCTGTTTCCGTGCCAGGTATTGCGAGAAGGTCTAGCTAGTATAGTACTGTAGGTAACAAAACGGTTCATCGATTTAGAAGGGCTACTTCTGCTGCTACTCTTTTGGCACCGCGTGGAGAGGCGAATATTGTCACGATTTGCGTCACACGCCGTGATTTGTATCATGGACGTTTTTTTTTGTATATGAATGTGAACCGCTGTGGTATCGCCCACATGCTTGTGAGAGAAACGGCGGCACAAGCGTGAATGCCATCGCGCCAATTTTGTCTAGGGTGGGTCACGAACAAACGCGGTACAGAACCCGGAATTGTAGGTTTGGGAGAATGTGCCATGTGGAGTGTATAGGTTAATAGATAGATGCTTTTTGGCAGTGTAGTGCGAGTTGACGTGGAAGAACGCCAAGAGCTGTGGATATCATCGGACAACCACGGAGCGCTCCACCCGTTGGAAACACGGCTGGCGGTTCTTCGACGAAGGGGTATTTTGAAGACCACGCCTCATTACACAGGTGGCCGTTTGCCTTGGTTGCGGCACGTTGTCGCTAAAAACCAACCTCAGTGCGTTGGGCCGACGTTCCCAAGGTACCGCAACGCACGAGGCACGTTATAATTTATAGACAACCTCAAGTCTTGGTAGTTCCATTAGGCTGTCCAAACTGCCACCGCAACCAACGCAAATGGCCACCTGTGTATCTTTCGTTTTGATGTCCATTTCTAGGAATTCGTTGCGTTGACGCTTGCAAGTCGTGGTGTTCGCGCTCAATCTACGTCGTTTAGAGGAGAGCCTTTGGATCGATGCTTGTATTATATACACCATCGTCTGTATTTTACGAATGTATATCGTCCTGCACTTGGTGCTGACCTGTACCAACATGGTATTATACTATTATACTGCTTCTATTTATTGTCTGGATTCTTGGGTATTTTGCATCTTGCTTGACAGTCCATTTTATTCCTCGGGAGAAGAATTTAGGATAGGCTATGAATGTTTCCTGTGTATGGAGGCATGTGCAGGGGGGGGGGGGACGACGCCTGTGACCACGGCTTGTCCAGAAGGCCGCTGAGTCTAGAACCTCATGCAATACGAGTTGAGCTGGACAGTAAAAGGAACGACAGTAAACACGTGTCCTATGTATGGAAACCCCCACCCGCATGTGAAGTGCGGGGAAGGTGGCCCAAAGTATGCCGGGATTATCACCGGAGTTAGTAGACACCAATGACTGACGTTTCCTTGGTCGTCGTTTAGGCAAGAGGTATTGGGATTTGGATTTTATGTATATATTTATACAGTTGATGTGCAGTCACTATCACGAGCGCACTGGGTATCTTAGTTGGGATATCGGATGAATGCTTCATGCGGCGAGATCGCGATATTGTCCCCCCTCGTCTGCCGGTAAAAATGTGCACTACCAACTTCCCTCTATCGAGACGTCGGCGTTATTGCAAGGCATCTGTCAATGGCTTGCCATGATAAGCACTAGGGAATGTTGCTGTAAGACGGACTGTCGGCCAGTACGATAGCCTGTAGAGTGCATCTATCTGTCCGTAGCGCGGGCATTGTCCCGTGATGATCAGGTGACGGCCACGCCCACCTCGATCACTCATTTCGCCTTGCCCGGTTGCCTTTCTCTTATCTTCTTGGTTTCCAGATTTGTCCAAATAAACGCCCTTCAACAAATTATGTATTTACTTACCGCAAGCGTTCTTCACAGACGTTCCACTCGGTACCACCTCTGCATCTCCTATCACAAAAAGCCTCGACTCGCATCATTCTTTCAGAAGGTGCCTTATAGGTTCTTCCAAGGGAAGAGTGCGCCGGGGGGCTCCTAAGAGACCCCACAGCAAATGAGGCTGAGTTATGTAACCCCTTTCCAAAATTTGCACACGTTTTGGGCACAGACTACTTGGAATTAGAGTAGGATCATTTTTGCAGCAGCAACACCCCTTCAAGGGGGCATAACCTCGAAAACATTATCTTCCAGACCAATATTCCAAAAACGCGTGTGTTCGTTCGTGTCCGGTTTAGTGCATTCGATGGGGAATCCACTTGAATTTTCGATTCTCGAGATTCTCGGCCCAGGTCATCCTGTGAAGCAAGCATTCACTCCATTTGGCCATATTTCACCACGCTACTGACCTTGCTAAGTTTCAGCTCCTTAGGCGACACCTGCGTCTAGTTGTGTGCATCGGCAGCACTTGAATTGTCTCGGATTTTCCCTCCGTGCACGTAGATGTCAAAGCGCATTTAGATGATATCTGTAAGCTTCCTGCGGTGATTCCATATACAAAAACGCCAGGAAATAACCCAACAGCAGTCTGACATCAGGACACTGATGGACTGTGGGGTACAGCTCCTACCACAGAGCTCCACGGACACGCCAGGCGGCTTCTGCTACACTCAATCAAACACTCTGCAGCGACGACACCTCTAGATTCCTAGACGGCGGTTTGCGGTATCGGCGACGGCTTGTGGTCCGACCTCCGAGCACAGCTTCGAGATCACCGGAAGGTTTAAATTTCTTGAGAGGGGCATAGCCCGGAAGTTGCGGCATTCCCGCTTCTCGTCGGTTTTCATTGGATTTTGCTAGCTCTATGTACAGCGCACCAGTACCGGCACATCATCAAAGGCACAATAGGTACTCGTAACACGAAAAAATGAATCCTGTCGTATGTACAGTACCAGCAGCAGAGTCACAAGCGGACCGAAGCACGAACGATAGCAGAGGCGGCGTGCACGCCCACACTCGCCCGGTCTTCAGCTACTGTAGATACTCTCCCAATCGCGTCGGGATATATTAGCGACGGCTTCATCAAAAGGAGTCGATGAGTTGTTGCCGACGACTGTTGTTCGCTTATTTTGCTGTCGGTTTATCTTACTTCGTTGAACGGGGTAGAATAGAAGCGATATCGAAGAAGTGAAATCGCAGTGTGTGTGGCGTCGTGAAGCCTTGTCTGGCACGCGTTTTTTGTCAATGACAAGAAGTAGATGCCGATGGCGATGGTCCTCAGCGTGTGAAGCGCACGTGGTGCGTCCTCTCGCAGCTAAGGTTGAGCTTCCGAAAATCTTGTGGCGATTTTCAGCTTCGCAGCGTGTGTTCTCAGCGTACTGCATGCGGTTCTCAACGGTGGGTTTAATGCCAAGGGTGATCATGGTACTGCAGGGGGGGTGTTGCAGGGACGGGGGGCTGAGGAAGAGCGGAGGATCGCTTGGAGGGATTGTACGCTACTACCGGGACCGTGACCAGAATACTCGTTATGCACCGATGATGGATATGCGTCAGGCAGCGGGGTAGTACTACAATGATGCGTCATGACCTACTGGACCAGCACCACGTCGAGAGGCCAGTGTGTATACAGATATCGATATATCTCCCTGGGTTCACCATGTTACAGCGAGGCGGAGCCCCTCGGCCTACTTGGTGCAAGTATGGACCAAGTTCGTTTCGTTCGGGACCGGTTTACCTCGCTGCTTGATTCCGAGTAGACAATTGGAGCATTGCAGTAGCTAGGCTATTGCTAACCAGTCACCCTGGTGTAGTGGTTATCCTCAAAGACTACGAAGGTTGGATCCGGAGTTCGAATCACGGTACTCGTACTCGAGACTTTTTCTCAGAACCAACAGTTGAGAGCGTTTAATAGCGCGGGTAAGCAAACTTCGATGCGAGTCGACGAGGGAAGAAAGGGCTGAATTATTCTCGCGGTAAAAACTTAGGCACGTACAGTAGCAGGGAGGGGGGGGAAGGGCCTGCTATGTGACCCCAGATCTGAGTTACAAGGAAGATGGAGAGAGAAGAAGAAAGAGCGAAGATAATAGATTGGATGAGCAAAAAAACAAATTGCTCCTCACACCATCAGATATTCCGCATTCCCAAATGTTGAAACAGGCATCGCGATTGACTAGCGAGGCATCAACCGCGTTGCGTGACAGAATCTATACACGATGGGTGGGCACGTGACAGGTGGAAACACATCGTTCGACACAGAGGGACAGGTTGTGTGACTTTGATCTTCCTTTTGGCGGGCTTGTGACTAAAAACCACGCGGTGTTTTGCGGTTTTCGGGATTTCCGCAATCACAGGAAGGCGATCCCATATCGGGAACCTATGATACCGGAGTCCGCTAACCCTCTGCTTTTACGACAGAGAGCCTTCGGACAACTCAATATCTGCATACACAGTAGCCCCTCCGCTTGGGACTGGTCCAGACAGTCACCATGCATCATCGTATTACCACCTGGCGCACGTCGCTGCCACAGGGGTGCCTAATGTTTCTCAAGTTCTTCACATGAGGCGCTGTACACTGTACACCCCACCCAAAACTCGATTTTGACAACACATTTAACAATGTGCGCACAACCCCAATGGCTACAGAAAGACATTTCACAAAAAACATCAGATCATACAGCAGGATTGTCAATATATTGGGTAGTCCATCAGTTGAGGCCCCGCCAGTCAGATCACATTGGGCCCAAAAGTACCCCCCTACCGTAGCATGGCTCAGGGGGCGAACGGTGTTTTCATCCGTGCTACACTTCTGACGCACATCGCACGGACGGCGCGAGCGAGAAGGTGGATGGATGACGAAGACGGCGGCAAAGCAAACCCAGCCGACGCTTGGCCTGGGAACTGTTTAGTTTGTTTCACAATAACTTACCCACCGGCACGAGTAGCTTTGCGCCGCTTAAATTTGAGGCCCGTTAAAATGTAGCCCCCCTATATACTGCCGTAGCCTTGGTCATTTGGAAAAATGTTCTTCATGGAAGGTCACAATACTTGGGAAGACACGACGACCTCGAACGGCCAATAGCGCATACCCATGTACGGCCTACTACGGCGCAAGGGGTGCATGAGGGGAATTCGCGCGTCTCTTCGATCGAGCACTCTTCGAAAAGCGCAGCGCAGACTAACGGGGAAAACGTAAGGAGTCCGCAGTATCCCACGCCCTTCAGCGGCATCGATGGCAAACGCACACGCTTTCCCATAAAAAAACCCAAGCAAGCCCGAAAAAAACGACGATAGGTACGTAAGGTTTTTACATGTCGCCCTCCTGCAACGACACTTAATGAAATCGGTAAAACCCACGACATATTATAAGGCGTTACGTGTCGCCCAACAAACAGTTCACGTATCGCGAAAGAAGGCGTTACATATCGTTCAACCCTACCCTGTCGGTACGCGGACGCATGCCGGGGTCGCTAATCGTAAACGTTAAATATCACGCTTCCGTGCGTGCCACCCCCAGGATCTCGCCCGCCTGCCCTTCCCACACAACAGGTAAAACGCCTCCCCTCCCCCCCTCCGACCAGTCAAAACACGTCGCAGATCTCTCTGCGACACCGCGACTCGACCATTCAAAACGTGTCGCGGATCTATCCCTCTGCTACACCACGGCCCGACCACTCTAATCACGTCACGGATCTATATATTTGCGAGCCCAAGACCAGACCAATAATACTTTCGCCGAGGATATATGTATTTGTGACCTGCGACACACACACGACCAGGCCAATCAGCTTGCGGGCTATCGGCTGGAAATAAATCTTCAATTAGTTTACTTTACGCCTGCGGCTGTCGTTCTGCTTCTTAAAAACAAACAAGCCGCGAATCTCTCTGCGACACCACGACACCGCGACCACTCAGAACCGCACCGCGGATCTATCTCTCTGCGACACTACGACCCGACCAATCGAACTCTTTCAAGACTATATCTCTCCCCGACACAACAAAACCACGACCACAAGCACCGCCCCACTCACCTCTCACTACGGTTCCTTCCCCACTACCTCCACGGACAAAACTCGCACTTTTTCGACCGCCGACAGCGGTGGCGGTGGCGTTTTTCCCGTCAAATTAGGGCTAACATCCCCCACCCCTCGACCCCCGACCCCCGCCAGCGATACCGCCTCGGTAGTACCCACCCTCACGGCAGCAGAGTTTCCCACCTCATTCTCTTCGTGCGAAGGGTTTTCAGAACGCTTCGCGGCCTGGGTAGCCTGGGACTCTGACTCTATTGTAGAGTTGGTACCGGTGCCGGGGGAGGGGCACA
This sequence comes from Alaria marginata, assembly GCA_037833945.1. NCBI lineage: Eukaryota > Phaeophyceae > Laminariales > Alariaceae > Alaria > Alaria marginata. The sequence continues at coordinate 12,569 of JBBMKB010068943.1, forward strand.
AAGGCGCTAGGCTTCGTTGCTGTGCGGTCGCCGCCGGCTGCTGCTGTGGTTGTGACGGTTGTGGTTGTCGCTGCGGCGGCTGTGGCTGTGGCTGTGGTGGCGGTGGTGACGCGGGGTTGGCTGCTGGGGAAGTAGTGGTGGCGGCGAACCTGACACGGAGGCCGTCGAACAGGAGGACGCACGAGGGTGCCGCCGCCGCCGCCCTCGTCTTGCGCAAGCTTCGTACGTCCACCGCGAGGCTCTCCGTTATGGCCCTGACCACCAAGAGACGGTCGACGTATTTGATTTATCCACCCATTGATTAACCAATCGAAAAATGAGCGGGGCGGGGGCGGGGCGAGTCAGGGCGAGACAAGGCGACTTGGTCGAAGCACGGTCGACGTGCCCATGAAATGACCGTTTAATGAATCGATCGATCGATCCCTCGCTTGATTCGATCGATCGACCCGTGTGCAGGGCTGAGGACGGGGCGAGTCAGGGCGAGACAAAAGGCGAACGCGATCGAAGCGAGCTCAACGTACTACCAAGTATTTCAATATTACAGTGTTCCGCCTTTGAGTCGTTGAAAGCCGCATTGAGCACGTTGGGGGGGGTGGGGGGGGGGCGAATGTAGCCCCTTCTGCAACGCAAATTCGGGGAGGGTTGGAGGGGGTTAGGAGGGGTCCGTGATGGTCGACGCAAATTGGGTATCATCCGCATCCGATACCGGAAGAGCAAAAACACACTCCCTGCACGACGGTAGATCACTGCAGATTTCTAATTAAACCATAAACGCGACGCTTCCGTGATTGAAGCGAACGTCATCGATTCGTTTATACATTTTGGATTTTCCCCGCCGCTGAACTTACAGCTTGGCCCCCTCATGGTCTCCGCGGAAGAAACGCATGCGCGCGCCGACGCCACCTTTCCGTCGCCGCTCGCTACACGCCTCCGCTAGTTGAAACTCCGCGTCAGGCGCCCACTCGACCGCTCGCCGGTGCTTAACCGACGCCATTACCCAGTCCTGTGCGCGGAAAAAGAAGGAAGCGGGGCGAGGGGAGAGGGGAGGGGGTGACCATGAGGAAAAGGGTGAGGTCGGCTCACGTTCATTGGCAAGCCAGGGGGGGGGGGGCTGATCATGAACGAGAGGATGAGCTTGACGGGCGTTCATTGGCCAGCTAGCTTCCATGAGGAGGCTGTGTGGGGAAACGCTTGGGGCGCTCGCATTGAGATCCAAAACATGCGAGGTTTCTCTCAATGACAAACGGCGAGAAACACAGGGAATACTATAGACTTAAAACGAAGAAAATATCGAAGGAAGCATCTCAGAAGAAAAACATGCAAATCGAAACAAAATCGAAGCAAAAGGAGAAGAAAATCGACGCAAGGTGCAGAAAGTCGAAGAATAACCGAAGCAAAACCGAAGAAGCAACGTGAAGCAGATTGAACCAAAGCGGAAAAAATCGAACCAACATCGAACAAAATCGAGGCTAATCGTACCAAAACTTGAAGTAAAGGTAAGCCGAAATCAAACCAACTCGAAAACAATCGGAGCAAAATCGAAGCAGATTAATAAAAAGTGAAACAAACCGGAACGTACACTTTCGCGAAAGCGAGACGTGTGCATCGCGTGTTGGTGAGGACCACTCTCGCATGCCGGTACGATAAATAGCACGCAAACGGAAAAAAAAACAGTCAGACCATTGTACGCTGCCCGCACCCCCTCCCCCGCTGCCCTCCCCCCACACCCCCCTCGCACAAAAACACCTGCAAGTTGCATGCAAGAATAACGCTCACCACGACGCGCACATCGCTATCTCCAAACAAACACAAAACAAAATCCTGCCAAAACACACAACTCACCACGACGTACACGCCTGTACCGCCCCCTCCCCACACAAACGCCTGCATGTTGCATGTGAAAACATTCGCTCAGCACGACGCGTACGCCACTACCCCCCCCCCCCCCCCCCGCCACAATCAACGCCTCTATGCTGTACGCCAAAATACACGTGTACCGCGAATCACACG
>JBBMKB010068954.1:0-28067 GCA_037833945.1 Alaria marginata
ACGTCGGGTTTTCACCGACCAGGCAGACATCGCGTGCACCAAGTGCGAAGCGCCGTGAGGTGTTCGGCGAGTCGCATAAAGGGTGAGCTGCATCCTACTAAGAACCCCTCATAAGGCGGACCTTCGCATCTTGTGCGTACTTTCTTGCATCTGGATGACAGCGTCGAATTTATTTCTTTATTTTCTGGTTTGGCCACTTCCAGAGACAGTAATTGGGACACTATGTAACTGCCTCGTGGGTGCCTTACCATATACACACTACGTGATATCATCCCCCTTGCGCTAAGTTAGGGTTCTCCACTCCGCATAAAATGATCTAACTCGACCACCATCTCGGTTACCGCCAAAACATACAAATGAGAAGAAAAAAAACGGTACCCTGGTGATCTAGCCTGCGTAGTAAGAGGCGTGCTTTACAGCGTCGTTGCCAACCGACGCCAACCAACAGAGGCAATCACAAGCAGGGGGGGGGCGTGCTCATTGGCTACTTGGCCTATACTCATTTGACTATTTACGACGCATCCCTTTCGAGACGGAGCACTGGTCCTACTCCTAATAGAGACACCTCCAACATTTCGGCGCTCACTGCGTCTTTTCCATAAGCCTGGTATTCCATGAATACCCTTCTCTTGTCTTATCCCCTTCCGAGCGGGGCGATACACAGGAACGGAGACTTGGACTGCCGGTGTACGTAATTACGAGCGAAGCGAGCTTCTACTTTGCGATGGCACATAAAAAATAGGGGCTCCTTTCCACCCTGATGTGGCCGTTATTCCATGTCTTCTGTCCCGCCCGACCAAACATCTAAAAAAAAACAGTTCGGATCTCCCAAAAGAACTTTGTTAAAAAACATATTCGTATGATATCACACACTCTTGCATTCCAACCGCCATTTTGATAAACACACACCAACGCCCAATTACAGCAAAACAACTTGGTTGGGTTGGGTCGGGTTGCGTTGGGGCTGGGTTGGATTGGGTTGAGGACAGTTACAAATAGCCACCAGCGCGAGCTCCTATTAATAGCGAGAGCTACAGTACTTCTTGGCATGTTCATGTTACCAAGTATCACCTCGGATTGTTGTCCTTGATTCCTGAATGAGGTCGCCCATTTTGTGGAGCTTCAGCTCCCTTAGGCGGCCGAGTTCCGTTTCTCCAGCCTCCAGCGTCTGCAAGCTCATTCCGTCCACGCTTTCGGCGAACACATCCTGGCGATACCAGAGACAAGGGAACTCGTAAGCATAAACCATCTGCAAACAGCTCGCCTTTTGAAGGAGCACGTTTGCATTCGCGACATGTATGATACGTTAATACATTTAGCACTCTACTCCCGGTATGTGGGGACAAACCACTTGGAATTAGACTAGGAACATGTGAGGAGATAGAAAAGGGTTAATACTCAATTTGTACACGGAGTCACATAGACGAGTGTATGATTCCCTGAAACAATTATCGACGGTAACCGATCGTGAATGTCCCCTGCTGATGGATACAACAGTACCTTTGCACGAACCACACTATGGCATGGGGCACGACTGCAATCTGCAAAAGCGGTTGCGTTTTTCGTGCTCCTCAGCAGTGCAAAATTCCGGCTTCAGGCACATACCTGGTATGACACAACACAACGTCGCCGTCGACTACCCTGTACTGCAAGAAAAACATGATACTAAAGACACATGCTACGATAGAGGTGCGCCCGTTTTTTTCTGGCGATGCTCATTTTAGGGCGCTCTGAACCTCACCCACCAACTGGTTTTGAGTAAACTGAAAATGCAAACCCGATGAAAAAACCCACAGCCTAGGTATACAAAAAAATCGGGCTGAAAAACAAGGTGTGTCCGACGATTTTGAGTTAAGGAGTCCCGTCATTCAGAAACAAAAAAGCCAAAAAGAGCTACCTCTATCGTAGAACCCGTCTAAAAGGCAGACATGAAGAAGGGCCAGGAGACATCGTAGAACTCAGAAACACGCATGCTAACTATAGAGATCTAGCATCTGCGAACCAACAACGGGGTGAGACCTTATCTTCTGTTCGGTGAAGAGTTTGGACCAGTCGCTACTCAAGCCTTGGGGAGAATCCGAACCTTATCTCGACGTTGACCCTTCAACCATTGCATCCCGCTATGAGAGCAAAACACTTGGATCTAGTATAGGACAATATAATGAGTTGGAAAAGGGTTGAGCGGTCCCTATTAGACCCCCACCCCCCGGGTCATCACACATCCTTCCGAAGCGAACTCCCGGGACACCTCCTTGTCCAAACCCCCCGAAATAAGAACATTGCCCCCGGTGCCGCTCCGAGGAGACCAACCCCGCTATCACACGTCAACTTTCAACCGTACAATTTCCCACGGAAGGATGTGTGAGCATGGCATAAGCAGAGAAAGATACGTTGAACATGGCGTGTGCAGAGAGACGTGGCCAAACCCACAAGCGGCATTTGCGATGCATCAATATATATCTCTGCCTCGTAGTTTGTGACCACAAAGGTTGTATCTCTCTATTTAATAGGGTGAAGAATTACCCCATCATCATACGGACGCTGGATTTAACGGATGTCGGTGGGTACATAGAAAACAACGGTTTGATGAGAAGAATACAAACACGCATGGCGTGATGGGATTGTCTCTATCGAGGGAACAACGCAGGAAATATGTGTGAACGTCAAAAATATCTGAAGGACGCACGCCAGATAGTTAACGTTAACCAGCCCACTACACAGTACACAGCAACTATGTCAGGAGACGGCAGTGTTGGGTGCCATCAGTCACACCTATTAATAGTATACTACGGCTATACGGGCCGTCCGCCACAGGCCAAAACTACCGTCTCCTGACCTACCAGGTATTTGCTACTTAGCACTCCCATCAGCACACCTGTTCGTCCTTGCCGATGTCGAGCTGCTGCCAAAGGTCCAATATCTCATCGCCCATTCGCTCCAGCTTCTCCCGACGAGCGTTCTGAAAACGGGGCAAGGCATTGGAAAGCGCAATTTTCACTCAAGGATATATGCCGGGGAAGGGGTGCCTGGAGGCGCCTGAGAGACCTTGGTACGTAGTACGCGTTACGGGTGTGGTGGTTTTAGGGAGTACATCGAACAGTACTGCTGGTCTGATACACGAGTTAGATACACGAGTTCGGGGTTTGCGAAACAAGTTAGCGGTTATGTTAGGGGTTTGGATCCCTGTACAACAAGATAGGGGTTTTGACCCCTGTAAAACAAGTTAGGGGTTTTGAGCCCTGTTCGTCTGACGTTCCGTGCAAGCTTACCCTCTGGGCGGTCAGCTCTTCGTGCCTCGCAGATAGCTCATCAAGTCCAGCCCTGTCGATACCCACCGATGATGCCGTGCGCTGTGCGAGGCGAAGAGCAACAAAGGGATAATTAAGTGTAGCATTTGACGTGGGCAGCAAAACATGCTTAAAACGGTGTGCAAGGTTTGCTTGTGTGATAAACACCAGAACCACCAGTAGTACTACGTAGATTGAAATCAACGCGGGCAACAAAACGCGGTTCAAATGATGTGTACCAGGTGCAAGGATTGCTCGTGTAAGAAACACCATAAACAGCAGCATAGGAGCAGTACATGTCGAAAACGAGCTTCGCCGCTGGCGGTTGACGATAATATATTACGTATCATACCTCCGTCGATTGCAGCACAGGCGTTCCATTTGACGATGGGATCGCCAGAGAGCCTAGGATGCGGTTGTCAAGGGCGGTTGAAGCGGAGATCTTGAGCTCCTCCATCAGGTCCTGTACGGCGCTGACGAGCGTTGCAACGGTCTGCATGCGGTCCTCCTACACAAAGTGGTCGACGGCCGACGGGGCAAGCAGTGAAGCAACGTCAATGTTAACCTCCTTGGGACTTGCAAGGGCAAACTTGTCCAAAAGGGATGACGATTACAGCACCGCCCACACGAAGCAGCTGGGATTTCTCTTGTAGGGGAGGTGTCCACACTACAACGCAAGCAGTTGTGCGAAACGCGAGCAGCATGGTGATACTCGTACATAGAGCGACACGTTCTACACTATTAATAGTATAGTCTAGAGGCTTGGTAAGACCGCACTCGTCGTTTTTTGCTGTTGCTATAGATACTACTGGAAGTATAGGCCTCAAAAGGTAAAATGCGAGGATGCTGCATATTAAACGCTGAACGGCGATTTGATGCTTTGAAGGCGAAGCGTCAACAAGGTGCAGCCTTGGGGCTTCAGAGGATACATACAACATGTCGAAAATAAGTGACAGTTACGGCGTCGGCCACACGAGGCAGCCCGAGCTGACGGGGCAAGGGGTGTGTCCTAACTGCAGTGTAAGGAGCTGGACGACCTGCGCGCAGCATGTTACTACTCGCGCTGCAGCACGCGCTTACTATTCTAGTAGACGCTTGAGAAGGCCGCAATCGTTGTTTTGTTGTTTTTTTGTCGCTATACCTGGGTTCCAAAAGGGATAATGCTGCACGTTGGGCGCTTAGTTCGAGGTGAAAGGTCAACATGCGTTACTTAGACTCACGGTGGCCTTGTTGAGTTCGTCCTTAAAGTCCTTGAATGCTTGAAGCCTCTCGTCCGTCAGAGAAGATTCGAGATCTCGCCACTCATCCAAACTGGCGTCGGAATCATCTCCCAGTACCATGCTCATGTGCACCACCTCCTCCGACAGCCTTTCGAACTTCTCTCTCTGGGCTGTGCACCTCTGTGTCGGCAAAGAAAAACAGTCGTGCCATAGAAATGTGTCGATTAATAAGGCGTTGCTTCAACGCAGCAAATGCACGACTGCGCATTGCAGCGAATCAATGATCGATCACATGTATACCTGGTATCGTATACAGTAGAAGTGGTCACTCTATAGCGCCGGTTGCCCGCTATAGTGCCTGTAAAAGCGCTTGACACATACCGGTATTCCGTATGAACAACCAGTAGTGGCAGTACGTGGAGTAGTACCGGTTGCCGCTATAGTGCCGGTAACTCGGGCTGGACCATACCGCCGCTATAGAGGGACCACTACTGCTGTACCAGGTTATTACTCAGTCGTACAGGCGTGAATATCATGTCAACGACTTCGCACTGTGCCCAAAACGTTGCTGTTCACTGTCTACTGTAGACAACGTCCGCGATACCCCCCGGGTCATTCGGGTTGTCTCACATTCCAAATTACAAACTGCGAGTACTGCTTGTACGTACCAAGAATGCCGCACCGGGTATTCGTACATTGTCACGTGTACTGGTAATGTACCGGTATACTCGTACGGAGACACAGAATGCAAATACAGAGTACAGAGCACAGCACGTATGCGGTACATGAGACCTGAGTAGACAGCAGACAGCGACCTGGTACAGTAGTACGCAGTACGTACGCCCTGTCTTACTGTCTATCTCCCCGCCCGTCTATCAGGATTCAGAAGACAAGGATAAAGGATACCGTCACCTTCTTGATTGCGTCTGCTTCCATCTCGTAGTACGCGAGCTGATCCGTTAGGCTCATCTCGTCTGACGAAGAATCCTGGCAAAACCAGTCCCAAAGTAAAAGTGACAGAACAGGAGAGGGTGGTTCAGGTGCAGAAGCAATGCCACCACGGCATCCGGGCGGTGGCTTGCAGACATAGTCTAGACATGCATAAAACAAGCAGCATTTTAAATCAATATATCACGTCAGAGGCAGCAAATCAACACTAAGCACCAAAGATGTCATGAGACATGTCCGTCAAGGCAGAAGGGGAAACGCTCACCGGTCGAGGTATAAGGGTGGTATGACAGATAGCGCCGAGTGTTTCACACTAAAACCTAGTAGTTTGGCGTCCGAAACAGAAAACTAAGGGAACCTTGCTCTCTGTCAAGGGATGAAAGTGCCGTCTCCCGACATCTTTGACCAGCACGAGAGCACGAGCATGATGTCGACGTATCGTATCGCAATCACCTCTGCATGGTCCAGGCCGAGAATCCCTTGGGACTTATTTATCCTTTCCTTGGCGTCGGCGATGGATTCAACGAACTGGTTCTTCACACCCTCTTCTTGCTTTTCCTGTCAATTCACAAAACCATGTAAAACCAGCTGTTGTTCAGTCGACAGCAGCGCACCATACTACGAGACCCATTCCAAACACCTCCTAGATTAATACATGCCATATACAATACATCCAATGATTGATGATAGGTCATAAAGGTGGTGTCGGTATGTAGTCGTGCTCAGTGGATAGCACGAGTACTTGGATAGCACGAATACTCGTACGAGAGCGAGCCCGTGTTTTCACCTTGTTTTCGCATAAAGTCTGGAATCCGTCGACCAGGCCCTTCATCTGCCTGCGCTTTTCCTCAGGGCTGTACCCGACCTCGTCCCACAGAATCTCTAGACGGGCTGTGGTATGCTTCGCGAGCTCCACGATCCGGCCATCAGCTGGCGGACCATCCTCGTACGCCGCCGACATGTCTCCTAGACAACTCTCCCAGCCGCCAAGTCCTCCAGTTGCTCAAAACAGGAAGAGGCCGTTAGCTCAAACAAGCACGTCGGAGCTGCGCGACAGAGCGTAAATCGATACGGGGATAGCCAGTTGTCGAGGCGACAACAGACCGATAGCTAGGTAGCTGCACCCCCACCTCGATGCCACACTGTGCGATACTTGATCACAGAGGTAGCCGAGTTCCTGTAGCTTCGTAGCACTGCGGTATATCGTATTGTTGTGACAATAAATCCCCAACGTTCTTTATCGGGGAGTTCCGCTTTCTTGTCAGGCTTTTTTCTACGGGTTGAAATACCAAACAATCTTAGAATCTGTTGCCGTTCCATGTATGCGCGCGCGCACGTGCCGTCTTCGCGTAGTTGTGGTGCGTAGTGTAAAAGTTTAATAATGCCAGAGGATTCCGAAGGATTCGCTGTCGCGAGCCGTCCTTGCGCCACTGTTGATACAAGAACAGAAAATCCCCCGTTTTCGGCTGCTATACTGAAACCACTGCAAAAAGGATCGCTGCCAAATTCCAAGTAGTTTGTCACTAAAAACGAGGTGCAGTTTTAGGAGAACAAAAATACTTGTGCCTGTGATGCTGCTGCACCTGTAGGATCATATACTCGTACGTACTGCAGTCGAGGTCCCTCTATAGTGCGGGTATGTTCCAAGCGATATCAACCGCACTATATCGGGCACCCGCACTATATATAATTGGGAAACATATAGGTTTTAGTACGGGCGGCAACATTCGTGCCAAGCGATTTCACCCGCACTATGCCGGGCACCCGCACTATAGAGAGCCTCGACTCGACTATATTTCCAATCACTGCTGTTGTTGTACGAACGTGTTTAATGTCTCTGGTACTGGCCCACAAGTACTGTAGACTATTCAAACAGGCGGGAGGCCTAAAGGGTGTATCATGAGTAGCGTAGACTGCTGTGGTTATAGGACTGATTGCTACTCACTAATAATCTAATAATAGTACAGTACCAGGTATTTTATACGATCGTAGCGACTTCAATACCTGTGGTAGTCTAGACAGCGATGTTGGGTGAATACCGCAAGAGTTACAACGTGCATTACCGAGCCATGAACTGCCCTGACTCTGGACGAAATACTTGGGAATAATAACACGACCATCGTACTAAAGTGCCTTCTTGCTGTCAGATCCCATTTCCACGTCACATGGATCGATCAAAGGCGCAATCAGGTTCAGGCTCACGGACTGGGGCTTCATTGTGCAAAAATATATTGTGTCGCACATCGACAAGATCGGCGTCTTGGTCGTTAAGAAACGAAAGCCTTCCACGCACCCAATGGACAGGTTGGTACGTGGCGAAACGAGTGGGCGCGCACGACGCTATGGCGGTAAATAAAGTAATAGCCCGGAGGACCCATGTATGGCAATCTACTCATCATGGAGAAAGATGCTGCTTGGAGCGAACAGCAGCTGTTTCAAAATAATATGGAGCACGCGGTTCTTTCAGCTATATACGGCGCGGAGCCAACGCAAAAATAAACAAAAGCGCTGTCGCTCTCAGAAGGTACCGGTAGCTGGTACAATCGAGACGGTTGATATCAACCGTGCGTTCGTATGGTTCCTCTGCAGTCTTGGTGCAGACGCCGTAATCGCGCCTAACCGCTACTTGCACGTCCATTCTCGCCAAGCTTACTGGTCCTCACCCAGGCATCGCTGGGCCAACCGGTGGGCGTCGAGCACAGGTAGGCTTCGACCAAAGAGTATAACCCAAACTTAACTCGGGCTGTCATCCTCCTCGAACGACCCTATGAGTCAGACATTTCGCGTTTATCAATTGACATCACGCGTTTATCAAATGTACCAAGAAAAACAAACGCCAAAAATGCGTTTCTTCAAATCAGTCGCTGGAAAGCCTCCCCTTGCAGCATGCAACCCGCGAGCGTCCTCTTGACTGTTCGCTCAAACTGGCTGATGTTTTCGCGGTAGAGTTCTGCAGCCTCGTGGTTGAGGGGGTCTTCGGGGTTTGGTTCGTAGAACAGGTAGATAAGTCCGTAGATGACCGCATTGATATCCAACACCTGCACCAACGGAAGTGGTCGACGAAGCATCCGAACGGTTTATATGTTAACTGCATATGGACCCTTTTGGGGCTTCAGAGGGAAAACAATGTCAAAAATAAATAAATCGAGTGGAGAGTAGGCCACACGAAGCAGCCAGAGCTGCCGGGGTGGGACGTGTCCGAACTGCAACGTAAGGAGCTGTACCACACGTGCATAGCACGGTGATACTTGTACTGTTCAACACTCTTACTAATAGTTTCTTGGTAGTATCGCAGTCGTCTACCTGGTATTTGTTTTCGCTACTGTACTGGACCATGGTGCACGTACGTCCCAAAGCGTCAAACGATGACGCCAGCATACACGATGCGGTAGAGTCCGCCACAATCGCGCTTGAAAAATGCCGCCGTGTCCAAGCGAGCGGAGCGTTAACAGCTGAAAAATCCCACAACGAGTCGCTCAATCAAGTCTTTAATACAGTTCACCAACGCATGTGAACACCACAAAAATACAACTCGCATTAGCTTGAGGTCGCCTTGAGCGGCTCTCTGTTTGCCATGCACGGCCGTGACCTCACTCACCGGTTTCCAGTCTTCACGCAAGATGTTGAGACATACGTTTCCCTGCAGGTTGATGTTCGGATGGTAAATTTTTGTTGTGCATAGCACCTGCATTGTGAACAAGGTATCAAAGGCGGACATAACGGTCATCAAACCATGGGCCCGACATATATACGAGGTCGCAAGAGAGGTAGGGAGGGGGGGGCATTTTCATTCCGGGCAGCGTAACCAACAATTCGATGGCGGAGTAATTCGCGAAATACTAAAGCACAAAAGCTTTTATTTGTTTAAAGTTTGCAAACAAACAGCGTAGAGCGCAAGTGGCCTTGGCCCGCTGAAATCATCGGACCTAAAAGTGCCCCCCCCTACCTTACCTTAGTATAAGTCCGCACGCGCATACCAGGTGCTCCGTACCAGGTACTACTGTAAGTTATATCCCATGATACCACCTGGATACCGGTAGTTAATTGGCTGCCATTGCGTTCGTTAAGAATGACCCGCTATCAACTAACACCAAGTAATCGTTTGAGGTTCGACCCATGTGTACTGTACCTTGGGTGGGTCGTGGGGGTAGAGCGCAGGAATGGTGAAGGTGAAGTGGTAAGAAGCTCCCTTCCAGAACCCGCTGTCGGGCTTTACCTAAAAACAACGAAAAACATGAGAAATACGTCACGCAAGCAAAACGGGAGAGCAAACGCGTCGCAGAGATGGGCCGACACACACTTCAGGGATATAATACCTCATGCCATACGAATTGCAGTTGGATCTGCATGTTTTATGAATACGGTCGTCGACACCAGATAAGGGCATCGGTAGGGGCCCTCGGGTATATTCGTTGGGCGAACGTATGACAAAAGGCTGGCCTTTTCATGTGCCAAAATGGACGAAAACTTAAGCACCGTTTGGGTAAATGTAATGAAATCTTAACGGTTGCTTACATTGTCGTCAAGAGTGGTACCGTTTTAGAGCGCGGAGGATGAAAAAACGGTGTTGGTGGCCGGAGATGGTTCGGGGGACGACGTGCCAGCCGCACAACGAAAGACTACACGGGATTCGGCAAAGTGGGGAAGCACTGAGTAGAAATCGGCGGCTGGTCATACATCAACTGTGGCAAGACGTGTGTTGGGTTGGTGACATTTCGCAAAAGCGGGAGGTGGCCACGGCGTATTTTTCTGCGGCTGACCGCAATCAACTGCCGGAAGACGCGCTTTGTGTGGGTGACATGACCAGAGCCCCGAAAATTCTGCAATGATCCCGACTACCCAATGGTGAACGCCTACTTGATGAACGGCGAGCGTGGGCGACCAGATGCTCAAGGTTTGCCCATCGACTTACGTCCAGAGCCGTGGGTCAAGGGGCCGTTCGCGATTGAGCGGTGTAGCTTGTGCATCGTACCTTCACCTTGAAGGACGTGAGGTTGTTGGGGTTGGGGAAAGTGATCTCTGCTACGCTTCCGCCATCCAAGTCCGCAATATCTGAAACCGCAAGAGGAGCGCGAGACGGAGGAGGGGGAAACATGGGAGCATTTTGTGACTACAATCAACTGTTGTTTAGGGGCGTCGCAGAAAATCCACGCTTATACTAGAGCGCGCACGGCTACACTCTGCGATAGAGTGTAAAAAGTGGAGTGGTTTAGTGACGGCTATTAAAAGAAGACGCAACTGCTGAGTAAAATAGCTAATTGCCCCTATTGATGGTAGACGTGGACACAAAATTGCGTACGTACCCCTTACAAGCTGCACCGGAATTGATGACGTGTAACTAAAGAGAGCAAACAGCCAATGTTCAACGTTCAACAGGAACGTCGGAGAACTGGCCATCACCCCGCCCGAGTTTTACTTTTATTTTTTTACTTTCTTTCTGGTATACCTGGAGTAGACTACCAGGTACCAGTGCGTATTTATTTATAACTGCTTGCTCTTTTTCGAGGTCACGGGCAGGATCACGGCGATCATCATTAAGCGAAACACGCACGCCTATTAGACGGGAAATAGCAGGCGCCCAACTTCAATCTCGAAGTATCGGTAGTCCGTTTGGAAAAATAATATTAGCAGTTCGCGATATTGTCCTCACGATGCTTTGCGTCGGGAATAAGCAATGTCTACGTGGCAGACCGCTCGATCCGAGCTTCGACGCCTGCGCGCGGCCTACTCGTTATACATAATACATCATGCTGCCCATGCTGCGCAGTCTCACCCTTTTGAATACGGATTTCTCCCGGTGTTTTCTTGGTGCCTGTGGTCTTGGTGCTACCTCGCTTTGCCCTTCGGCCTCCAATTCCCAATACGTGAAGCTTCCCGCCGGCCTTGTCCTCGCCCCCCTTTGGTTGAGCCGCTGCGTTGGATGGGCTTTCATCGTCTGCTTCCATCGCAGCCGATGCTTCGGCGGCCCTCTCATCCTGATCAGATCAGAGTTGAGTGTATACGTGAAGGTATTGAAGTATCGAAGTGTTGAGGCAAGGAAACGTTTGAAATACCACTGTACTTGGTACCTGATATTATTTAGAGAGTAGAGGTTGTACGATGTTCTTGGTGATGTTGTTGTTTTTCCACTCTACTGGTACTACTTAAGCTCACTGACATGACAATAACCTAGCACGTGGTCACAAACCGTATGATATGATTCCCTGATACCTCTTCGTAACTTGGTAACAAACGGGATTGAACGTGGTTTTCGACATCGGGCAATACTGACGACCTGAGCGTGAAATCAGACACAACGATTTTCGAATTTATTTTCGAATTGCATTAACACGGGAGTCCTAACCGGGACTCGTATATACAGAGTTATGATACCAGGATGCACTCGTACGAGCACGAGTATTATACCGGTACACCAGTACCAGGTACAGAGTACATTTAATGGGGATAATAAACTATTAATAGTTGAAAATCAGGGACCTTTAGAACACGTGTTTACGAAGAGCTCGAGCTCAGCGAGAGCTACGGGTGTACGCTCTCAGCTGCTCCTGCTGACGTACCGAGATTACCTCCAAAACTAGCGGTACTATCATACCGCTGCTACGCCGGCGGGGCCGGTATACACTCACGGCACGTACGAAAAACGGCACCCACTCACTCAAAACTCACGCACCCACCCATCGCCCAACCACCCACTCATCACTCACACCCACCAACTCACCGACCTACCTACCCTCCTACTTAGTGTACCAGGTACCAGGTATCTGATTGCTGAAACGAAGAAAGATGGTGATGCCATCTCGAAGTCAGTGCAAAGCCTCCCTCGTTGCTGATTGCTGAAACTCATCTCCGCTGCGTACCAAAAATACGCAAACTACGCTGCTGAGCCTAAACACATCAACACATTTGCTCCTGAATGACGAGGCCCATAGCCGGAATTATTGGCAAACCTCCTATAAGAAAAGCTACGACACGCCCACGTACCCGTACCACGCACTGCTCGGACACTGCACGCGTCGGGTGGAATCTACTGAAACTAGCAAAACTAGTCTAAAATACCAGTTACCTGAGGTACCTGGTCTAATAACGTCAGACAATTCCCGTCAAAATTATGAGCACGCTGTTCCGCCCATGGCAATGCATGTTCACGCCTTGCTGGTGTCCAAGCGCGACACGCTGACCAAAGCAAGAGAGGCACTATTAATAGCTCGAACAGCTTTCACGAACTCACCAATTTGTAATTTGCAAGTTAGAGCAGCCCTGTTCGAACTGGCGCAATACAAAGTCTAGACTACGTAGAGCAGCAAGGACAATTCAACGAAAAGACTTCACAACGAAGTATACAAGACAGCAGTAATCGTGGCCGAAATCAAGCGCAACATTAAAAGTGCACTCACGTCTTGTTTCTTTTTCAGTCGGATCATCGTGGATACAGGCTCAGAGGCCTACTTGGTGACTTCGTAGAGAGTTAGTTGACAGACGAGACAGCAGACAGTGCGCAACAAGGAAATTTGCGTGCTTCGGTAAAAACCCCGATCCCCGCTTTTGGGCTGGTGATACAACTCCTCTCAGAATTTGAAAAAGTGTTTCGTTTTTCAAATTTGTCCTGGGTGCTGGTCAGCTGGTCTCAGGTCTGAGTGCAGTGGACAGATTGCAGCACATTGGCATGTCGGATCACTTTGCTGCGTTCTTCGGGCGCCTTGAGGTGAATATGTTATATATTCGGCGGTCAGCGCGATATGCATTGATGGTCGATGTACGCCTTCGATTTCCAAGTGTTATTTGAAACATGACTGCTGCTTGCTGTCCAAATTTTGCGATTTTGTAGGGTCCGGTCAGGTTCTATCTCAGGTCCTCTGCGACATTAATTTTTTAATCACTGCTGCTGGTCCACGTGTTCTGGATACGCACAAGGACAAGGTCGTATGATACTCGTGCAGGACGAGGTACTTGTTTTGCTGTAGATCGTGGTCATTGAAAATGCATATAGTCGTGGCCCTAGAACGCCTGAGACTTACAGCAGTACCCTGGTATGATATAGGCCCGCCAATAAGAAACTATCCAATAAGAAACTAATGCTCACTTTCAAGGGACGCTAAGAAAGAAGGACTAAGAACTCGTGTCCGAGCACCATACTAAATCCGATACAAAGCCTATCCTCAAGGTTGCTCAAGGTTGGTGGCAAAATAAGAAATGGAGGCTCACTCGAAATGCGTGTTTCTTATTGGCGGGCCTATACTGATTGTACCCGGTATAGTTTTGGGCTGGATGCTGGTGCAGTACATTTACACTCTGGTAGTACGTATAAATGTACTGGCAAAGTACTTTTAGACTGACTGGGAGCACCAGTATTATTAGTAGATTGGACAGCAGTGTATTGAACCGTGATCGAAACTACGCTCGTTCCACAAAAAGCCATCCAATTTATGCGACTGAAACCCTCGCAAATGAAGAAATGAGTACACAGTACTCGAGAGAGGGAGGAGAGAGGGAGATACTGGGATTTTACGCACCGATGGACGCATCATTGTCTCCCCCGCTAACAACCCAGGCCTTATATTTGCCCTGGATTGTGACGGGAAATGAAGCGAAAATACCACCAAAAAACGCCTCCGGCGGGGCCCCCGCACCAGCCCCCTGCCTGGTATGTCGTAACAGGTAAAATATATTCCTAAGATACTACAATGTAGCTCTCGCCAGGAACTCACGCTGGTGGATATTTGTTTCTGTCGTCAGCTATGTGTACGTTGGTGGGAAGCAGGGAAGACCCAACCCAACCCAAACTCAACCCGACCCAACCCAACCCAACCCAATCCAACCCAACCCAACCCAACAAAGTTGCTTTGAGGTCGCGCCTCATTGCCTCCAATTTTTAGGAATATTGTTATATTTCGGAGATTCCGGAGATTCCGGCTGTCGGGTGTATAGACTTTATTGTAGGCCAGCAGAGGTTCGGCCCAGGCCTGGTGCTCGGGTGAGTGCTGCTCATACAAACAAGTTGTAATACACATCACGAACGTCCCGTTGTTTCCTACAGTAGTACGTACAATACCGTACTCAAAGTTAATGTTATCATACTTGCCCTACCATAAATGGTGGTACTCGGTACTGGCTGTACCTGGCAGTACTGTACCTGATACCGGTACCTCGTAAACACGTAACCGCGGAGAGACTGCAAACAGTAGTATGAGTGGAGCAATGGCAGAGAGATTTACAGTGAATTCCACAGCACGTCCCCTTTCCCCATATTTTGAAGCTGCGCTGGACTCGTGCCTTTGTCCTGTCGTTGCGCCCCTCTTTCCTCAGAGCACACCGGGAGTAGTACGGTTTTTCCGTCGAAGCAAGGAGTGGATTTACTACACTTGTCACGGCAAAGATGCTGATCTCGTTGGGCGTGAAGCTTTCAAAAACACTACCGCCGTGTCGAACCAAGGCGGACTCCCCAGCCTGACTGTCAGGTAAGCGACTGTCAGGTAAGCAACGCATTTCGCAAAAATTGATGAAAATCGACGACCAGTGGGAATTAGCTAGTGGGAATGCTGAACCTTCTGCGCGATAGAAGTGAAGGTGCGTACCGGGGGGGAGAAGGGACGACACCTGTGACCACGGCTTGTCCAGAAGATGGAAAGTAAGAGTGAGATTAAAAACTGTAACTAAAAAAAATCGCGCCATCGTGGCATTGCAAACGCCAACCACATGACCCCGATGCCTGTAAACGGTAGTTGACGCTTGCGACGGTAGGGGTAGTAGGGGTAGTAGGGGTAGCAGGGGTAGCAGGGGTAGCACCTCAATTTTTCTGAGGCTCCTCGCTTGAGGAGCTCTCTACCTCATCCAAACACTGACTCTGGCTTTTAGGCTTGCACAGACTGGAGAAAATGAAAGTGCAACCCGATGAACAATCCCATGGCCTACTGTAGGTAATATACGAATAGTACTGACTGTAAAACACAACGATATTGGGTAGTTTGTTAGTGTGTTATTAGTTCAGGAACCCCGTCAGTCCCAAGCATTTTGGGAAGTGCTGCTACCCCTATCACGGCACTGTGCAGTTGACTATCAGGTAGCAGGGTATACTAACCCAGTAAGAAATGTGTGCGTCGGCGAGTATTTACGCCTTTTGTTTAGAACCTACTGCTGTTGCGGTGAAGCTCAGGTGCCAGTACTTAACAATTTCGGCAGCGTAGCAACACTGTCAGTAACACTTCTGTCGTGTGTGAATGCATTGTTGGGGGTGTTTTGAACTGCGGTTCGCTCACTCCGTCCATTTCCGCTTGTCCCCCCCAATATGATGTAACATGATGGCAGTACGAAGGTATTTTCATCGCTGGTGCCGGCCCTACTTGCTCGGAATCTACGGATTGAAGTATGGGAGCAAGAGCCCGGTTCGAACACCCGCTGGCGGCTGCGTCTTTCGGCATCTCCGGGCAACATGGAAGCTATCATGGCAGAAATATCTCCCGGTGAGAAACCTTCGAATGTTATCGTGGTGCGGAGGTGTTGTCCTCGGTCGACTTACCACGCGTGCCACAGTAGGGGTAGCATTTGTTTACGACATTATGATACGCATGATTGACAGGGCTTCTCACCTGAGGAACTGAGCAACCGCCCAATATCGTTGGAATGGCTTTTGTGTTTTACATTGTCATTCGTTGCATATCTTATTTTAGTGTATTAGGTAATAGGCCATGGGATTGTTCGTCGGGTCGCACAAATTCGTTATTTAAATAAGTTAGTTAGATCTCCCCCAAGGGAGGAGCCTGAGAATAATTGTGCACACCTTGCACACCTTGCACACCTTGCACACCTTGCACACCTTGCACACCTTGCACACCTTGCACACCTATCGTAGCTTGCGTGTTACAGTATCATACATACATACAGTACGATGGTGCGATATCATGCGTGCTGCACTTGTCATCGGCAAGGGCACCAGGAGACTTTCGTGACCGTGCCAATTATCCCCTTGCGTCATGCCACATACATGCTCAGGGGAAGGAGAGGCCTCGCCGGGAGAAGACGCGGCAAGCGGGACGGCGGTTATGATGTCCGCGTTCGCCACGGCTGGAGGGGGCGTCGGCGTGGCCTACACGGACACCGCATTTAGAAATCTGGGCTTGCTTCAGTTCCAGGATACGGGAGCGCTGGCAGATCTAGAGGGTGTGGTAGTGCAAGTGAGGAAGCCAAGCGTCCCCATGAATGTCTCAACTATCTGCTACCTGAAAAACATTACCTGGTATCCGGGGGCACATAGCAAAAGGAGAAAACGAGCACACAGACGCCACCATCTCAGAATGAAAAACAATTTAGTGGGGTGGGATTTATGTAAGAAGCTCCTTTTTTTACTTTTTTTTTACTTGGTTTAGGTATACCCCCCTCTCCTGTCTGGGTCTCAAAATAGGAGTGTGGTGTCAGGACTTCTGGTTTTCGTGTACTCCTTGGTACCTTGTATGTAGAGCAGACAATTCGCTGCCATTGTTAACGCTCGTCGACTGGAAAAAGGGTTGAAGGATTGCGTAACTTAGTTACTCCTTCCGTTTACACGCTTCAAACGGTGACCTCGTTTTCGGTTCAGATACCGTGTTTTCCATTCCTTCTTGAAGACCACGGACCGTTACGAAGACGGATGCCTAGTTTCTTACCAAGAACACTCAACTGAGTACCAGTATATGCAGGCATGACGTTCAGAAACTTTCAGGCACACCAGTTCAACGTTATGTGTTCTATGTGATCCCTGAATACTACGGTTAGACATTGAGCGATACTTCATAATGTTGGCTTTATCAGGTTGGTGCGAGAGAGTGCGTACTTGAAGACCAAGGACCACTACGAAAAAGGATTGAAGAGGTCATGGCGCGCTGCGATGTTCTTTGCACTCCTCTAGCTATGAGCTGCTTCAAGGGCGCGAAAGGCGAAGCCATTAAGGTGAAGCCTATTAATGGCAATACAGTTTTGAAGCTTATGTCGTGTACGAGAAACTTGCACGCATCAGACAGCCCACGATCTAAATATTTTAGATCGTATATTTGCCGTTTTGTATCGTTTAGTTGCCATTTTGGGATGTTGTGCAAGGGCGGTATGATACAGATCCCAGCCGCAAAACATGTGCGCAAGAGCCGTGCCAGACAGATCCAACCCTGCAAACGTTTTCTAGATCGCGCAGACAATATGTATCAGGGATCTATCTGCCCCGAAAGACCTAGGTCATAATTTGGGGATCTGATCTGTCAGATGTGCGGAAACTTGAGTTGAGTCCTGTGTCCAGATGTGTGTATTTACAGTATTTTTTGCTTTCAAAATGACCATCATCAAATACGTGTACAGTATGATACATCAAATACGTGTGCAGTACAGGACACCTGAAACGGAAATACTATCCCGGGCTGGGTTTCTTTTTTGGGAGAGGGTGTGTTCTGCGCTAACTTCAGTGTAACGACTCCCGGATTCCTTATGTTCCTGTATATCTCAACCTGCCTTTCTTATTGCCCTGCTTGTTATGATATGCCTTGTACTGCATGTTGCGCATGCTATGCCGTATTTTATAGAAATATTTCAAATACGTCAGCTGTGAAATCGATCAAATTACTGGTATTTGTGCAGGATCTTGCCGAACTTGTGAACGCGAGCGAAGGCAGCGGCGTTGGCGCTCCTTTGCCAGGAGTAGGCCACTCTGGAGGAGAGAAAGGGGGGACCTGCCACGTTGCAGCGGCACGCAATTTGTCGTTGGCCTTGGGAGCCCTTAAGGGTCTGGTGCGACATCTAGGCCTGCTGGAAAATGCTTCCAACCATGGGACGTTTTCTCTGACTATAGGTGGGCAGGCCGCCGTTTGTGAACCGCAGGTATAGTAGCAGTATACACACCAAGATATTTAATGCGATGTCTAATCCTGGCGTGACTCAAACAACAGATATTCTTGAAACACATAATAAATAATGCTGACAAGTAATTGTGTGGCAAAGTGCGTGCAATGGGCCTTATACTGAAGCTAAATAGATCACTGAGTACATGTTTTTACGTAACGTGCACCGTTGCATCCGTAGTCTGTACACCTACGACTGTAGCCACAACCCTGTGATTCTCGTCGGCCGATGCAAAGCTCTCTCTGCGCCTGTTGTTTTTTTTTGCTTTCGGCAACGATGGCGTCATTGTGAGCAGACGAGCTAAAGAAATACATGCACTATGATGCGGCCGCCGCAAAAGCTATGGGCGTGTTCCCCGCTCCGGGCCGCTTCCAGCTAGCTTCAGCTCTCGGCCACGGTGAAGATGCCTCCAGCGGGTCGGACTTCAGCCTCTTCTCGATCCTGAACAAGACTTGCACTTCCATGGGATCGAGAATGCTCAAAAGGTTCGCATTCCTAGATGTGTTGTCAGCGTCTTCCAAACGTTATTTCCAAGGTTGATCGTCAGCGTTTTCTAAACGCGCAGAGATCAGCCTGATACGAGATAAGCTGACCGTGCAATACATGGGATTCCAATACTTTAGTGGTGACCGCTTTAGGCTTAAACCATCCATTCTGCTCTATTTTCCTTGTTAGTACCCCGGTATGCTTTTTTATGGATAAAGAGCGTAAAAACAGTATGACACCCACCGTTTCCCGCAAGTATGCTCGTTATGCTTGAATAATGGCCCACATACCTGGTATGCTACTTTTATGCTCTTGCAAGTTTTAGCTCACACTAAACCCAAGTAGATTATCCTCAAAGTCGTGGGTACAGTTCTAAAATGGTTAAGAACGCGCAGTTTTTCCCAAAGTAATTGCTAGCACAATGGGTTTAAGCCTAGACCGCTTGTAGCGTTGCTGACGTGTTTCTCCGACGTGCTCGCTTGCGTCATTTCGGAAGCAGGTGGCTGCAGCACCCACTGGTGGATGTGGAAGAGATCACCAGACGACAATCGATGATCGAAACCATCTGCAGGGAAAAGGCCTTGATCGACACGCTTCAGAAAGGCAGCGGGATGCTTCGAGGCATGCCAGGTGAGGTTTTCGTATTCGTAAATTATTAAAAATAACATATGGTGGACGGTGAGATTCGAACTCACGATTCCAAAAACCCTTGTCTCGCCGACGACGCTATTTGTTAATATATCAGAGAGTATTGTTTAATATATAGTGCACTGGGCTACAGGTAAAGGTAGCCCAGAAGACTATTCATAACACCCTCTAAAATCTTAACAAATGGCGTCGACGGTGTACACTAACCTTTGTCATGGTATGATTCCAACTGAAGCCGTGGAAACTCTGTTTATCGCGAAGTACAACGCCGTAGTAAGGCCGTCGCCAGATGGAAACCCTCGTTTATGCAACAGAAAATACGCCCATTTTCGACCCCCCCCCCCCCCGAGAGCTCGCCGCTTCTGCCATACTTCCAGGTTCCCGATACATTTTTCGTTACGAAACCTCCGGTGTGAACGGTTCTGCCGCGATTTTTTCTTCGGAAGGGGGCGTGATTTGAGCCTCTGTAAACCACCTGCGCTTTTTTGTAATCCATTTTTTTCAATTTCAGACGTGGACAAGATCATGCAGCGGTTTCTGCGCAAGCCCGTGAGGGTAACTCTGGCCACCCTGCTCGGAGTTTATAAGGGAGTGATGCGACTATCGTCGATCGCTGATGCCCTTAATGACGCCATCGAGGAAGCCGACGACGACAACCACGCCAAGGAGGCAGAGGGTACCCCACAGGAGGCAGACACCAAAGCAACGGATAGTCAAGACGGAGGACAGCTGATGAGGGAGCTCCTTATTTCGCCGCTCCAGCAGGTGCCCTTCTTGCGGCGAAAAATTCGAAGCGTATTACATGTCTGTTTTTGGGCGAGTCGCTGAATGGATAATTGACTGCTCTAGCAGGTGTCATTGTTGCGCTGTTTTGCTGTGCATCTGCTGTGTATTTTTTGGGTGACTCGCTGTATGGGCGTTCACTGCAAATTGGAGCGGTTGCAGTACATTTGCCTCAGAGGGCAAACCTGATTCACGGGTGAATAAACAAACGTTGTTTAGGCGGAGTATATCAACCTTTCTCGGTGCATGTAAAGCACTCAAGATGCGCAGCAGCACTGCGATGCAAAATATCTTCCCTCCGTGCTAAACTTATATCCATGCTTACAGAACATTACATATAGCTTGCAAATTGTATCCCCTATGTGCTAGCTGCTCGCAAACTATCTTCCCTAGGTGCTAACTGCTGCCCTTGCTCTCTGTGGTGTGGCCATTTTCTGACAGGCTGTGTCCGACCTGACCAAGTTCCAATCGCTGTGCGAAGAGGTGATCGATCTTGATCACCTAAGGGAGAGCGGGGGGAAGCAGGTTCGCGTCAAGCCGTCTTTCCACGAGGAGCTGAAACGGCTTGGAGGAGAAATCGACCAGACGCAGACCGATATGTTTGACGTTTTGAGGGATGTTGAGGAGGAGTCCAAGGTAAAAATAATAAAACAACGCGTGCCGATAGGGGTATAGTCTACTACTATTAGTATTACCATTTGGTACTATTAATACCACTTGGTATTATGAATAGCACTTTAAAGACAAAGTTATTACCATATTGACTGGCGGGCCTCCTGAACAACATCAACAACATCAACAGCATCAACAGCATCAACTGAGGAACCGCTGAATAGCGCTCGAATCCCGTGCATGTTTTACACTACTGCCTCGGCCATGGGATTGATCATAGGGTTAATTTAAAAAGTTGTTTTGTTCCCATAGCCAGTTTACGGGCGAGGTACAGAGCTCTTCAAGTGAGGAGACAAAGACATTTTAGGTGCACCCCTACCGTACTATTACTAACATATACTATTACTACTATAGTACTATTAGTAGCATGATCCATACCCGTACCCTGCTGTACTCGTACCCTGCTGCAACTATGATTTTTCCGATCAAGTACCTGAACCTCTCTTGATCTCTCCTCTCCTCTGTTGCCTCAGTTTCAACAACAAACACGTTACACACTAATGCAAACCTTTTAACACTCTACTACTTCAATTGACATATTTCAAGAATAGTTGCAGCATTGAATGGACCTGATGTTGTTGTAGTAGCCGCAGGGTGAAGTGGTTCGGCTCATGTTGATCAGCCGCTCCCTCCCCTGTGATATATTTTCAGCTTTAGTCCCTCATTGTGAGATGCTCACACATTTTCTAGCCGCCAAATCCTGATGAGTGCAAGGTAGATCAATACCAGGTATATTATACGTGTGACGAACGTAGCAGGAAGTTGTGCGTATGCGGTTCTCAGCAGTACAGCAGTCCTGGTCCCACGTTGGTGCGATGCCTTCCCAGATTACAGTAACCGCACTAAAGTGGGAACCCGACCTATCTCGGGATAGTACAGAACTCTATAGGACGAGGTCGTGATGAACGATTTTCTCCGCACTTAACTGGGGGCCCGCACTAAAGCGTACCGTACTATTAATAACGCGGGACCACGACTCTAGCAAGAAAGGGCGCGCACTGTAAAAACAGGCATAATAAGCCTCCGTGCTTACAAGGGTCGTGACGAACAAAAACAACGTCATGAATCGTGACTTTTTCACCAAACGTGAGTTTGAAAAGTTTTTTGAAAATTCCATAAAAACTGATGTCGCCATTCGTGACCAAAAAAAAACATGATTTCTGTTATGAAAACGTCACATTTCGTCATTTAAAAAAAAAATGTCACGAATCGTAATTTTTTCGCGTTCATTAGGACGCTAAGAGTGAGATACCGAAAAACTAAATAACATCCCGCGTAACGGCAGGCTGGTGCCGGCAAGATCAAACTGGAATGCAACGCGGTTCACTCGAACCACCTGAGGGTGACCAAAAAGGACCAGGGGTTGGTCGGCAAATGCAGGGCGGCCTTAACTCTCTCCGTCCAAAAGGTAAGATTATGTATGTCTTTGTCATACTTCAAGTATACCGTTATGTTTTTTTCTTGTTTTGTCATTACACAGTAGGTGTGTCTAGTTTTGTCATATACCGGTGTGTTTTAGTTCTGGAAGTGATTTCCGCCCATCGTTACCAGCTTATGTAAGTTCGTGCCTACTACTGTGGTGCGGCAACAGCAATCCCTGTTCAAGAATGTGCCTATGCAAACGTAATGCTACTAACCTTTTTACCACCAGTGAAATATCCCACACAAATTCCGGGTGGTTTGTCTCCCGAAACACGGGTGCGATTCTAGAGGAGTTAGTCTAATAGCGCCAACTGAATACGACCGATGCGCGGTGTTGCTGACGAAAATCTAAGTTTGTGGCTGCCCAGGAAGACTCAATGCATGCCCCCACTGCCTTGCGTCGATGTTTTTGTGCACGACACAAACCTTGGCGGCACTGAAATACAGGCTGGTGTGCTTTTCACGACGGATAGGCTCCGCTCCATCGACGCTCGAGCCACCAGGTTGAAGGCCCAGTACGAGGATGTGCAAAGGTGACAACACGGATGGTGTTCGGTCTTTCTCGACCTGTCGGGGTCATTATCAACCTGTCGCGGTCATCCTCAACCTGTCGCCGCCATTATTAACTTGTCGCCGTCATTCTCAGACTGCCGCGGTCAATGTCAGCCTGTCGCGGTCAATCTCGATTTTTCGGGGTCATTCTCAGTCTGTCGCCATCATTGTCAACCTGTCGCGTCATCATCATCCTGTCGCTGTCATTATCAGCCTGTCGCGGTCATTCTCAACCTGTCGTGGCCACTCTCAGCCTGTCGCGGTCATTCTCAACCTGTCGGGGTCCCTTCAGTCCGACCGGTCGCTATCACTGTCAATCCGACGCTTGACATCCAAAGTTTGCTCAAAACCGTGGGCTTCCTTGTCTACACCCCAAGCTGCGAATAATCGACACAATAGACCGAAGCAATTGCGAAGCTAGACCGCACCACGGACGGTACATATGATACGTGTCAACCCTTTTAGAACTGCAAATCATATACTACACTAATTCCAAGTAGTTTGTATCGGAAAACATGGGTGCGGTTCTAGAGGGGTAAAGTACGATACATGCGGCCCTTGCAAGGCATTTTTTTTCAATCGAGATGTGTCGTTCGTTGTTTCTCTGACTGACGTGTTGTTTGGCGCCCATCGCCGCTTTTCTCGTTTGGTGCGATGTTGCAGCAAGATCGTGGACCAAGCTGTGACGGTGGCGGGCACTTACGCGCCGATTTTTTCTTCTGCTGCGAAGGTCAGCAATCTGGTCAAGTAGCGTGAAGTTACCCGTTCACTCGAATTTATGTAGCGTTATATAGCCGGGATAGTGTTTGAATACGAATAATAATGTAGTTTAAATACACCTCAGCTGTGAGATCAAGGGTTTTGTTGAAACTTATATTTGCAAGCTCCGTATGATGCTTCGATCGTGTTTTTTTTGTTGCTCGATTCATACGGCCCGTTTTATGCCCGTTCTATATCCTGGATAGTTTTTAGTTGCTCCATGCTTACACCATTCTTATGCCGGTTTACAGGCTGCGAAGGTCAGTGATCTGATCAAATATCTTCAAGTCACCCGTGCTCCCGAATGAATGTAGCAGTCTATGTCCTGGATAGGGTTTATGCTACTTCTGATCAAATATCTTCAAGTCACCCGTGCTCCCGAATGAATGTAGCAGTCTATCTCCTGGATAGGGTTTATGCTTCTTGATGCTTATGATTCGTTGTTGTTTTATAGCACTACCCACTATTAATAGCCTACATAGTCACGGGACTAGAACATAAGAGCACACTAATACCATTAATAATATCTCCAGCACGCACGGTCGTAAATAGTACCGGAGTATGCATTAAGCCTGCGAGATTTTCGAACTCACAGCACGTCCTTTGTTGGTTGTATAGCACTACAGCACCCACTGGCATAGATCGCCACGTCGTGTTATGCCCGTTTACAGGTGGTGTCGGAGCTCGATGTCCTGGTGGCGTTGGCGGTGTGCGTTCATACCTGGGACTGGTGCCGCCCCCAATTGCTGCCAGTGGGCGCACAAACGATCGACATCAAGGTGGGCACCAACACCGCGTGTACCGTGTTCATTCAGCATAACCCACATTTTTTGTTCGTGTTCGAAATTGTGACATATTGTACACTTCGCTTACCGAGCAACGCGCATGATAACTCACCCCCTAGGATGGATTTCCGAGCCTGTTTCCTCCAAAACGAGGCGGGCACACACCGAAAACGGTCGCATAAAAAAATATGGTGAAGATGTTTCCATTACACGCATCGCTTGGCGTTTGCACTCTCCCCGTTGTGGAGAAGATGGCCTTCCAAATTCGCCCGAGAGAGTATGTTCCCGTTAGTGTTGTACATATACCGACATGCCGAGGTGCAGTGTGGAGACTAATACGGCCTTTCGCTACTTGCATCAAAGCGCCAACGTTTGACCCGCCCTGTATCTACCCTTGCGTGCCACTTGTGTAACACTTGTTGTGCAGGAATTGCGGCATCCTAGCGTGGAGGCAGCACGAGGGTCCAGTGTGTTCATCCCGAACGACGTCGAGCTGCGAGACGACAGCCGCTTGGCCATCGTCACAGGTGCCACTAAACCCTTCCACTGCTGCAAAAATGATCCTACTCTATTTCCCAGTCGTTTGTCCCTAAAAAGGGATAAAACAGATACGAACCTGGGGCTTCATGTGCTTCATCAACGCTACTCTGTTTGTACCTATTAATAGTGATACGGAGTTGAAACCCACCGCGACCGTGTCCACGGCACACATATGTCGGCCATTATGTCCCCTGGTTGTGTGCTCGACCTAAACACAGTACGCCCCTCCTCGCGGTTTCACAGGCCCGAATATGGCAGGAAAATCGACGTTTATCAGATCGGTGGGCATTGCGTGCCTGCTCGCGCAAATCGGAAGCTTCGTGCCCGCCTCCGAGGCGACGATAGCGGTCACAAGCAGAATCTGTGCGAGGTATGATATGATGTATGATGATATGATATGATGTACCTGGTATGATGGTATGATATGATGTATGATGATATGATGTATGATGGTATGATGATATGATATGATGATGCGTGCTACGGCAGGGGTACTATTCATACTATTAATACTATAATACGAATACTACTATTAATACTAATTTTAATACTACCACTTTTTGGCCGAAGCATTGCTACCCGACGGTGCTCCTCGAGTGAAGAACTGTTGATATAGCCAATACCGTTGGGATATGGTATGGTTTTTATGTTTACTATGTTGTTCGCCGTATGCCTAGGCCTTGGGGTTGTTCTTCGGGTTACACTTTAGTCGGCTCTTCAATTTTCGGGTGAGGGTAAATAATTCCTGAAGTAGTTGAAGTAATTGAAGTAATCCCCATCCCATAAAAAGGTAGGTACGCCCCAAATAGTAATAGTATACCCTACTATTACTATTACTATTACTATTGTATTACTATTACTTGTGCTATTAGTAGCATTATTAGTAGCATGCGTCTAGGCTGCGAAAGAGGTGTCCCTACCTACTTGGCCAAGACACGCTACGAGCTCAACCAACGACCACTCAACCTTCATCACCTCTGCTATGCAGCATGCTCTATACCTGGTACCTATTTAGGGCCAATCTTGATAGCTTTTTGACGTAAAAATATTTTTCTGGGGAGGGGGGTGGGGGTTTCCTGAGTTTTGTTGCCAAACTTCCTGAATGTGGAATGCGAAGCGTTCCTGTTTTTTTGCTCTCTGTTAAATTTCCTGACTTAGGATTTCTCCTGTTTTTCTTGAAGAAAAAAAGAGATAATCAGGATTAAAGGTCTTTGATAAGAATGACCCTTAGGTATTTTTCATGCCATGAGCGGGGCAGTAACGACAGAGCGACTGGTCTGTATAGACGATGTGAATGCCCGCTTCAACAATTCGGCAAAATATTTAACATTTCACAGTATCTACACTTTGCTTGACTGCCGCCATAACTTCCCGCGCTTCACCTCGGGCTGATTTTTTGCAGGGTCGGCGCGTCGGACAACCAACTTCGGGGCGTGTCTACTTTCATGGCGGAGATGCTGGAGACGGTGGCGATCCTCCAAAGGGCCAGCAGGTGCCGCGCCTGCGCAGTCGCAAAGGGTCCCCATTCGGCTTGTCTTGGTGCACTTTAGATGACCACCATGCCGAATATCCCTTTTGGGGGCCATGAATAGCGACAACAACAACAAACAACGATTGCGGTAGTGTCAAGCGTCTAGGAAGAGGGTGCGGCTGTACGATTACCACCATGCTGCACGCGTATCGCACAGCTCCGCTCTTTGCATTGCAGTTCGCACACATCCCCCACCCCAGCAACCCGGCCTGTTTCGTGTGGTCAATACTCGTTATTAATATAGTTATATTTTCGACATATTTTCGTTCTCAAGTCCCAAAAGGTTAACGTGCCCGCCTGTATGCGCGTGTTGCTCGTTGTGCCGACCAGGGGTGCGCTGGTGATAGTGGACGAGTTGGGCAGGGGGACATCGACGTGTGACGGCTTCGGAATCGCGTGGGCCGTTGCGGACAGACTTGTTTCATCCGGTGAGTGCAGCACGGTCACCTGCTGTATCTTTGGCTACGCATCGTGTTAACGACGGAAATGAAACACGACTTTGGACGGAAATATAAGGATCGTTGGGTATTATTCTCGATATCAAACGTTCCTTACATTTATTTCCAGAGTGGTATATATGTGTCTAAGCCAGTTGCGATATATATGTACCAAACGGTCCTTACATTTTTGTCCAGAGTGGTATATGTTGAAGCCAGTTGCGGGATCGATTGAACCCTAAGCCTAGTGTCATGCCGTTCGTCCGCTCGTAACCTCGCAAACGGCAGGTTGCCTGTGCCTGTTCGCTACCCACTTTCACGAGCTGACGGCGTTGGAGGAGGGCAAGAACGGGAACGGTGTTCAAAACCTTCACGTCACGGCCGAGGCAGACTCGGCGTCTAACAAGCTCACCATGCTATACAAGGTAACGTCTCCATGCTTTACAGCATATGCTCACCATGCTATACAAGGCACGCCGCTGTTTCGCCCTAATGTATATATAATATACGTGCCAACGTCACAAAAGTGCGGCAGCAGCACTGTTGCGCGAGCAATGGCAAATCAACGTCTCAAAAGTGAGCTGACACTATGTAAGCAATACAACTGCATTGACTCTTTTGAGACCCAGGTACAGTACAGTACAGCACAATATAGTATTATACAGTATAGCGAACTAAAAAGCGAGAAGTGCGACCTTCTCAACCTTGTAGATATGAAGAGCGTGCAGCAGTTCAAGTAGCATCGCGCTGTGCGCGTGTCGTATCATACATCTCCTGTCGTCGCAGTTCGGATACGTCCCCTACCCCAGCCGCCCGGGCTGTTTCGCGTGCGGCCGGTGCTGCAATCGTCACCTTTTTTTCGACATGTTTTCCGTCTGAATTCCCAAAGGAGTTGCAGTACGTAGTGGTCCCTTTATAGTACCGGTTGAGTAGTGCTGGTTGCCCGTTATAGTGCCTGTGAAATCGGTTGGCACCAATGAGAACAACCAGTAGTGGCAGTATGCGGAGTTGTACCTGTTGCCGCTATTGTGCCGGTATTTTTGCGGCTGGCACACATCGACTGTAAGGCTGTTTCCTATGCGGTTCGATTTTTTTTCGGTTCGATTTTGGCTTTTCAGCCAATCGAAGACGTTTTACGCCCG
>JBBMKB010068955.1:0-14576 GCA_037833945.1 Alaria marginata
ACCCGACCCGTGAAATTTTGAACACCTCCTGACCCGACCTGGCTCGACCCGCGAAATTATGGACGCCTCCTGACCGGACCAGTGAAAATTTGAACACCTCCTGACCCGACCTGGCTCGACCCGCGACAGTTTGGAAGCCTTCTGACCCGACCCGCGGGCCGAACGTCAACCCGTGAAAAGCCCTGGTTACTACCATGACGGGGGACCATAGCAAATAGGATCTACGGTATAGACCAAAACCTGTATATTTCCATATTTTTAGGAACAATTTTTGGTTCTGTTTACTATGGTCCCCCGTAATATGATAGAACAACCGTTAACGCCATCGAAGCCAACGACATCGACACCAATAACAAAATCAACCTCGACAGCTACTGTAGAAAAAGGTTTCAGTGGGATCTGCTTGATTCGTCGGCGCTTGCACCTTAGTAACAAGGTTATGGTATTACGGGGGACCGTAGTAAATAGAACCTACGGTATACAAATAAACCTATATATTTACCTCTTTTTACGAGAAATATTTGGTCCTATTTACTTTGGTCCTCCGTAATAGAGGGAACACTTCAAGGGCCTAGTATTTCAGCGGTTCGGGACCCTTCGAGCGACCTATCTCTGTGCAAGTCTTACGCTGTTGTGATTTTTTCTTTTGCGATAAGCACCGCCATGGAATTGTTCACACTTATTTACGGCGGAACGTAGTAAATAGTACCTACGGTATACACAAAAGCCTATATATTTACCCACTTTTACGAGCAATATTTGGTCCTATTTACTATGGTTCCCCGTAAAAGGACAGATCACGATCTAGATCATCTACTGTAGATCCTGTAATCTATCGTTATGATATAATGTGCAGGATCTGTGTAGTGCAGAGTAGATCCAACCCAGAAAACATGTGCTATAGATCACACAGATCATACGGCTCTATATATCACACAGATCATACGGCTCTATAGATCACACAGATCATACGGCTCCCACCCGGCAACATCATCTAATCCATGCAGATAACGTACTATTAGTCAGGGATCTGCGTGCCGTGTTCCACACAGAGCATGAAATGGGATCTGATCTGTCCGAGGTGTGGAATTGCTCGATACGCTGCAGAACAACAAACATTTTAGGGCAAGTTTTCGAGTCAGGGTCGAAACCCGGTCGTGAAAGTGGGAAGTATCCCCTCCTTGTGTCATCCCACGGTAGTAGGGGTTGCACGTTTTTTGGGCCACAAACGTTTCTAACCGGTTGAGCCCCTCAAGTGAGGAACTACCGTTTGATATGATAAAATTTTACGAGTACATTTGTTTAAGGACTAGAAATGTTGATCAGGCTGCGCGAACGAACGTCTTCGAAGTGTCATGTTTCGGGGTGAGATGTTGAGCTCCTCATGTTAGGAGCTCAGGAAATTCCGCTGCACCCCTACCGTTGGGATGACTCCCGACGGGTGCTATATATATACGATAGAGGTAGCACTTTTTGGCGTTTTTTTTTTCTTCTGAATGACGAGGCTCCTTAACCCAAAATCGTCGGAAATTCCTTGCTTTTCAGTCAGATGTTTTTGTATACCTAGGCCATGGGTTTGTTCATCGGGTTGCACTTTCAGTTTACTCAGAATCAGTTGGTGGGTGAGGTTCAGAGCGCCCTAAAGTGAGGATGTCCAGAAAAAATTGGGCGCACCTCTATCGTAGCATGTATGTGTCCTCAGAGGTTCACAAGTCAGGAGCCTTGGAGATAACAACGGGTGCACCACCACTATCGCAAGCATGTATGTGTCCCACTACTATTATACGGGGGACCATAGTAAACAGGACCTACGGTACATACAAAAAGCTATATATTTACCTATTTTTACTAACAATATTTGGTCCTATTATTTTCTATGGTCCCCCGTAATACTGTATTGCTGTGTATGGGACGCATCAGATCCTTACAGGAGCCATCCTACGGTAGGGGTGACGCAATAAGCCCCTGAGCTCCTGACATGAGGAGCTCAATATCTCACCCGAAAACGACTTCCAAGATTTTCGTTCGTGCAACCCGATCAAGATGTCTATCCGCTAGTCTTAAAAAAAATGCACTCGTGAAACGATTACACCAAGCGGTAGCTCCTCACTTCATCAGGAGCTCAACCGATGAGGAACGTTTGACCTAAAAAAGTGCAACCCCTACCACCGTGGGATGACTCACAGGCATGATCCGTGTCTTTTAGATCCCTGGCTTACACGATCTGCATGGATGGCCTACATAGATCATGTTGCCCGGGTGAGATCCGGGTGATCTCAATGATCTAGAACGAGTTTTCTGGGTTGGATCTGTGCCACACAGATCCTGCGAAACATATCACACCGATGTATATACAGTATATACTCCGAAGTATATAGATTATAATAGATTATAAAAAAAAGAAAAAACGCTTTCTTCAGCTGTAAGATCGAAAAAATTTTGTTCGAAATTCATCTTTCTTTGCAAGCTGTGTGTGACACTCCGATCTCGCGCGTATTGGTGGGTGTGTATGTCCTCATGAAAGATATAGGTCGTATATACAGGTAGGTATAGGATCTACTGTAGATGATATAACGTTGATTCCACCGTTAATTTATATCCGTTCGAAGCTTCCATCCTTTGCATGCCCTGATCCCCGCTTACTACATATATATTGTGTGTTTTTTCGCTTGGTCTCCGCTGCCGCGCGTATCTTGTGAACGACCCTTCTCTCGCGATTGACCAGGTGTATGGCATCGAGTGGAAGACAAGCCGAGAATCCTATGCTCCATACCACGACTGGGAAGACACCGATGCGCAGTTGTTGGAGATGGTGCTATTTGACGGCGTGGAAGGGCTAAAGCGTTGCAGCGTCACCGACTGATCGGTGTCATATGGCGTTAAGATGGTAGGGGGGTATTTGTCCAGTTGATCACTTACTTGCAAAAGGTTAACCGAGTGCTATTTGACGGGCTTAAGCGTAGCAGCATCACTGACTGATCGGTGCCATGGTGTTAAAATGTATTAGTGGGGTATTACTAATAGTCCGTTTGACCACTTGCAAAAGGTTACCGATTGTTACCCAAACTAAGCCTTACAACATTCTCCCCCCCTGGACCGGCGGGATAGCAGGTCGACCGGATGCACGGGCGGACGCGTCAATTTCGACGCGGTTCCATTTCCTGGGGATACCGGAGCGAGTATTTTTCAAGTTCGACATGGGGAAAGTCGTAAAAGTATATTGTTATTGGTGGATGGTAAGATTCGAACCCACGACCCAAAAAGCCATGGTCTGTCGACGACACCATTTGTTAAGGTATCAGTGGGCATTAGTCCGTTTGACCACTGGTAAAGGTTAACCGATTGCTTACCCAAACTAAGCCTTATAGCAATGGTATCTAGGCGACGGGCTCGACCTGGGACACTTGCTACGCTAGGGGTACAGTATATCTTCCTTGCCAAGCTGTTTCTGGCTGAGGGGGCTCTTTAACTAAAATAAACACTGCCCAATACTGTTGGAATACCGTCTGCATCTTACAGCATTTCTCGATATCTACTAACAAGACGTAGATTTGATTATCGGGTTGCGCTTTCAACTTTCTCGAAGTCA
Source organism: Alaria marginata (assembly GCA_037833945.1). NCBI lineage: Eukaryota > Phaeophyceae > Laminariales > Alariaceae > Alaria > Alaria marginata. The sequence goes on from JBBMKB010068955.1 coordinate 3,590, forward strand.
AATTTCGGGTGAGAGGCAGGGGTAGGGTGTGGAGGTCTGCTTAAGTGAAAATCTTTGGGAAAAGGACGTCCTACCGCTACCGTGGGCAGGTATCCCCCGGTCGTGTTTTATGCCTACACCGTCCGGTCTTGTACAGTATTTACTTTTCGTGAAAGTTGGTGGAAGCTTCTTCTATGGAAATTTCTACACTTCCACTTCCATGGAATTTTCCATGGAAGTGATGGAAGCTTCCACTAATCTTCCATGGAAGCTTCCACCACTTCCATTGTTTTTTTAAGTAGTGGAAGCTTCCGGGGAAGCAGTGGAAGTCTTGGAACCTTCCACGACTTTCTGTTCTCGCTTACTCCACATAAGCAGCTTCCATGGGAGCTTCCATCGTCTTCGATTCCAGCTTGCAAAATGTAGTGGAAGCCATGGAGTCATCCCATGGTAGAGGTTGCACTTTTTGGGGTCAAACGTTCCTGACCGGTTGAGCTCCTGGAGTGAGGAACTACCATTTGGTATGATCATTTTACGAGTGTATTTGTTCAAGGACTAGCGGATAGAAAAGTAGATCGGGCCGCGCGAACGAAAACCTTGGAGGTCATGGTTCGGGTGAAATTTTGAGCTCTTCATGTCAGGAGCTCAGGAACTTATTGCTGCACCCCTACTGTGGATGACTTCATGGAAGCAGCTTGTATGGAAACGTCCACTACTTCCACCACTTCCATGAAAGCAACGGAAGGTACCATAGAACAATGGCTCCCTGGGAGATCGGAAGCATTTATAGGACTTCCATGGAAGCTTTCACGGAAGTACTGGAAGTTTCCGTGGAAGCCCGCGACGGGGGTGGTCAAAACTTTCGTTCGGCTTCCATGAAAGCGATAAAATGTCCCACAAAACTTCCATGGTAGTCAGTCAAGGAAGACAATATGGAAGTACGTTCAGCTTCCATAACTTCCATGGAAGCTCCAATGGATAAAGGGGCTAGGGTTATAGGGTTAGGGCTTACACTTCTGTGGAAGCTTCCACCACGTCCATGGAAGCTTCCTGTAACTTTACAGTACTTCCATGGAATTTTCCAACACTTCCATGGAAGCTTTCACGACTTCCGTGGAAGCTTCCGTCACGCCCGTGGAAGCTTTCACGACTTGCATGGGAGCGCACGGGAGTTTCCAGTATTTCCATGGTAGCTTTCACACGGAAGTTTCCACTAGCTTCGTGGAAGTTTCCGGTACGTCCACTGTCGCTTTCATAAAAGCTCTCTGGAGGTTTTAATAACTTCCATGGAAGTCTCCACAACTTCCACGGGAGCTTTCATAACATCCATGGAAGCTTCCACTACTTCCGTGAAAACTTCCATGACTTCCATGGTAACTTCCAGCACTTCCGTGGAAGATTCCACAACTTCCATGGAAGCTTAACATCCATGGAAGCTTTTTTGACTTCCATGGAAGCTGTAAATAAACAGATGGAAGTTTTAAGTCCTTCCATTACATTCCGCTAAAATATTTCATGATTTCCATGCCAGCCTCGGGTTATACTTCCATGGAAGCTTCCAACACTTCCATGGAAGTGGGGGGAAGTTTCCATGAAAGCTTGTGTAAAACCTTCCAGTGCTTCAGTGGAAGCTTTTCCATAAACGTCTGCACTACGTCCATGGAAGCAGCTTCCGTGGAAGCTTGCACCGCTTCCAATGGAAGCTTCCATAGATGCTTCCATGGAAATGGAAGCTTCCATCAACTTCCGCAACAAAAACAAATAATGTACCAGACCCACACCGTCACGCGACGGAGGAGACACATGCTATCTGAAGCTCCTCACTTGAGAATCTATATACGGTATTCTATACCTCACCCCAAAACTGATTTTATAAGTAAACCGAAAGTGAAGCCCGATAGTCAAACCCACGGCCCACGTAAAAACATGGTTAAAATTTCATAACATGGATGACAATTCCGACGGTTTTCGGTTAGGGACTCCCGCCATACAGAAAACAAAACGCCTACGAGTCAAAGTTCTACTTCTATCGTAGCACCCGTCGGAAGTCGGATATGTACCGTACCCCATTTAGGACCCGGGTTGTTGGAATTGTAGATGTATGGAAGGATTTCTGACTCGAGGATGGGATATTATCCTCCCCGCGTGCGGCAGGACCTCGACGCTGGCCTGAGGGGAAACTCTCCCTGCGCGCTGGCTCTATGACCCCCAGCGAATCAGCGATCAGCCGATGGGGGTGGGGTGTCCACACGGTACCGGGCGGTATCGACCCGGGGGATCAATGTTTTCGTCCTCGGGTTGTTGGAATTATAAATGTATGGAAGGATTGCCGACCCGGGGATGGGACCTTATCCTCCCCGCGTGCGGTAGGGCCTCGACGTTTTACCCGAGGGGGGACTCTCTCTGCGCGTTGGCTCTATGAACTCCAGCCAATCAGTGATCAGCCGATGGGGGTGGGGTTTCTGCACCGTGCGGGGCGGTATCGACCCGGGGGATCACTGTTTTCGTCCCGGTCTCGTTGGAGTTGTAGATTTATGGAAGGATTTATGACCCGGGCACGGGACCTTGTCTTCCCCGGATGCGGCGTTACCTCGACGTTCGCCGGAGGGGGAAACTCTCGCATTGCGCTAACTCGATGAGCCCCGGCCAATCAGCGATCAGCCGATGCTTGTGGGGTTTCCACACCGTGTGGGGCGGTATCGACCCGGGAGATCACTTTTTTCGTCCCCGGTTATTTGGAAATGTAGACGTATGAAATAACTCATGACCCGGGGATGGGAGCTCATCCTCCCTGGGTGCAGCGAGAACTCGACGTTGATCCAATTGGCAACCCTCCCTGCGCGCTGGCTCTATGAACCCCAGCCAAGCAACGAGCAGTCGGTGTGGTGGGGTTTCCACACCGTGCGGGGCGGTATCAACTCGGGGGATCACTTTTTTTGTCCCGGGGCTGTTGGAGTTGTACATTTATGGAAGGATGAATTATCCGGGGATGGGACACTTTATCATCCCCGGGTGCGGTGGGACCTCGACGTTGGCCCAAGGGGCAACTCTCGCAGCACACTGGCTTTATGAGCCCCCGCCAAACAGCCACCAGTGGACGGGGGTGGGATATCCACACCATGCGGGGCGGTATTGATTCCGGTTTGTTGGAGTTGTACACCGTTGGATGGCTTTCCCATCCGGAGATGGGAATTCATCCTCCCCGGGCGCCGCTAGCTATGAGCCACAGCTTAATTATCAGCGATCAGGCGACGGGGTCGATTTTGTTCACCGTGCGGGGCGGTGTTGACCCGGGGATCGCCCCGTTTTCGTCCTTGGTTGGTCGGATGTGTAGAGATATGGAGCTTTTTTTTACTGTGGATGAGACCCCTCTTCTCCCTGCCTGCGGTGGAACATCGATGTCTCTATGCCTGTAGAATGGCTGGAATATTCGCGTTCAGCACCAATGTTCTAGAAAAGAGCTAGCCGCGACTGGGAGGGATTCGATGGGCCAATACGCGGCCGGAATCGTAATTCATTAGAATTGTGCTTCAGCAGCAACGCTGGCTTGATAGCTGTCAGGACTGCCTCGGGGATGTCGGGAATGCTCAGCACGCCACGGCCATGGCTCGGCGCGGCACGAGACCCGGTGTTCCGCTGGTTGTGACACCCATCCTCCCTACCCATACGGCAAGACGGGTCCGAAACACTCTGAGTGGCAAGACCAAACTTACCAGAAAATGACGGACAGACGGACAGACAGACAGACAGACAGACAGACAGACCGACAGTCAGACAGACAGACAAACAGACAGACAGAGAAGACAGACAGACAGACAGACAGACAGACAGACAGAGAAGACAGACAGACAGACAGACAGACAGACAGACAGACAGACAGACAGACAGACAGACAGACAGACAGACTACCAGACAGACAGACAGACAGACAGACGGACAGACGGACAGACAGACAGACAGACTTGTTTTCTGTATTACAGTAAATAATAGGGATATATAATAGGGATGAGTCATCCCACGGTATCATAGGGGCGAAAACTTATTTTCTGACCTCCTCTCATGAGGAACTCAATAGCGCACCCGAAACATAACTGTGGAGATTCAATTTCGCGCAAACCGGCCAACGTTTCTGTGCGTTAGGTTAGGGAGTCATCCCACGGTGGTAGGGGTGCAGCAGAAGTTTCTGAGTTCCTCGCACATGAGGAGCTCAATATCTCATCCGAAACAAGTCTTCGAAGAAATTCGTTCGAGCAACCCGACCAACATATCTACGCGCTAGCCTCTACAACAAATACACTCGTAACATTATCATACCAACCGGTAGTTCTTCACTTGAGGAGTTTCAACGGCCCAAAGAGTCCAACCCCTCATTCAAAAGTCAACAACTCACGTGCTCCGGGCTGTCACAGAATGGACGTGGGGACGCCTTGATGTAGGGGGTCAGGGAACTCCCGGATGCACACATAAATACGAAGACGGGCGTCCGCATGTCCACCATCAGTGTGAGCTTCGCGGTCCGGTATCTCCTTCGAAATTTTCAATGCAAGGGGCCATCGGGGGTAGAACCCGCAAACCGCAATCCAGCGCATGCCGACCACCATGACGATGACAACGACTGACTGAAGACATGGCGTGCCTTGCCCTCCAGTCATTGAGTCTTACTCAAGCGCCCACGAGGCGTCCAAAGCAGCAGCCGTGGTGCAGCAGTATACGAGTAGTAGTGCTTGCCTGGGTGACTCGGCGGCTCCGGTGTATTGTTGTATTCGGTTCAGCTCTCGCTGGCGGCGTGCAGTCTGCTGCCACCCATCGCTTTGATGCTCAATGCTCTCTGCTTTCTGCTCTGCTGCTCCGTGAGCTCTCCATTCTCTGCTCTCTATTTATGTTTTATGGTCTCCCCTGGGCCATCCCACGGCTAGGGGTGCAGCAGAGAGTTTCTGAGCTCCTATGAACATGAGGAGCTCAATATCTCACCCCAAACATTCGTTCGCGCAATCCGATCAACATTTCTATGCGCTATTACGGGGAACCATAGTAAATAGGACCAAATATTGTTAGCAAAAATAGGTAAACATATATGTTTTTGTGTCTACCGTAGGTCCTATTTACTATGGTCCCCCGTAATAGTCCAAAAGACTAAATATCTACTCGTAAAATGATCATACTAACAGGTGGTTCCTCACTTGAGGAGCTCAACAGGTCAGAAACGTTTGGCCCAAAAAGTGCAGCCCTTACCGTGGCATGACTCCCCTCTGCTCTATGCTCTGCCCTCTTGCACGTCAGCATGCGGCACAATCGGTACTCGGTGAAGTGATATGATTGGTCGTGCACAGACGCGCTGCCTACATTTTTCGTCGGTGCGAGATAGAATGCGGGTACTCTGATTGGCTGTCACAGGATGAAAGGTAGAATAGGATGTTTTGATTGGCCACAATGCAAGGTAGAATATGTTCCGCTACGTTTTCAGTTTGCCTAACCTATATCCCTGGATTTCCCAAGTGGATATTTTAGATTTTCGGATATATTTCGGCGATCCAAAAGGGCACAATTCTACTCAGCCATGCCTGGTACAAAAAAGCGCAGCATTTTCAAGAATCTCATCATCAGCTATATCTAGGGGGATCGTCCCATAGACCATAGATGTTTGTTCGATCAGGCTATGGCTCTGAACTGAGTAGGCGTCCTCTGGTTTGGTTCCAACCATTTTTTGCCGCAGAAGAATTCGCGGGCGGCCGTGACCGTTGTGGTCCTGAGGGATCTTGGATCCATCCCTGGATTTCCCAAGTGGATATTTGAAGTTAGATGTGGGTGTATTTCGGTGATCCAAACGTGCACAAGAGTCATTCCACGGTAGGGGTGCAGCAATAAGTTTCTGAGCTCCTGACATGAGGAGCTCAGTATCTCACCCGAAACATGGCTTCCAAGCTTTTCGTTCGCGCAACACAATCAACATTTCTATCGGCTAGTCCTAAAACAAAGACAGACGTAAAATGATCATACCAACCGGTAGTTCCTCAGTTCAGGAGCCCAATCGGTCAGGAAAGTTTGACCCCAAAAAGTGCAACCCCTACCGTGGGATGGCTCACAATTCTACTGCAGCCATACGAAAAACACGCTAAGCTTCCAAAAAAATCGCCAGCTATGTATTTATGAGGGGTGGTCCCCTACTCGAAGGCCATGCTTACCAGTTGGTTGTTCAGTAAAGCTGTCTCTTGTGTGGTTCCGACCATTCTGCCGCAGAAAAATTCGCGGGTGGCCGGTGTGGTCCCTCCTGACGATGCTCCAGTGGCCCGATCAACCGGGCGTCCTCGACGCGCGCGGCTTGTTTTGACGATTCGATGGGACGGACGAGCGTTTTGCAATCTCACAACAGCGATAAGAAGACCCCCCGCATTTTACAAAACTTGTTTTTTAAATACGTCAGCTGTGAGTTCGATCAAATTGATGGTCGATACTCCTGTTTGCAAGCTGCGTGATGTTTTATATATAAATTATTTCAAATACTTCAGCTGTGAGTTCGATCAAATTGATAGTCGATACTCACCTTTGCAAGCTGGGTGATACTCCGGCCGCGCTTTTTTCAGATGTTTTCCTCTTCCAAGGTATAGGTCAATGACTCCCCCGCATGCTGCCAATGTGAGCAGAACAATGTTACCAAGGGCAATATCAATCCATAATGAATCTTCGCACTAACATTTGTTTCGCGGTTTTGGGAGATTCTCCGAAATTGAGAAATTGAAAACAGTCTGGTTTTAATAACGACCCTTCGATCCATCCATGGATTTCCCAAAGAAAGTGGATCGTTTAGATTTTTGGATCTCTCCCGGCGATCCAAACAGGCACAACTCGTACAATTCTACTGCAACACCCATACCCAAGCGCAACACTTCCGACTATCGTAGTAGCAGCTGTCTATTAATAGCTGGATGACCCCCTATAATATAGACTACACGGTTGTTCAGCGAAGCTGTGGAACTGTGGGATCACCCCTCTCCTTTCAGGCCGCGACTATTTTATTCTGCAGAAAAACTCGCGGGAGATCGTACGTACGTAGTTATCCCAAAAGGGATGTTGTTGGACCTGTCTCTGGATTTGGCCAGTGAGTGGATAGGATAGATTTCGAGATATTTCGGCGATTGAAACGGAAACAATCATGTTGTACAGTACGCGACTGCTGCAGTTAAGAATCTCCTATTTTGGCTAAGGCTCGCGGCTCATTGCGAGGTCGACGTTGAGCACATACATGCTCTTAAAGACTCTTATATAGGATTGAGAGTGGCGTCCTTGCTGAACACAAATGCTTCGCTGCAAATTCTTAAGAAACTCAGCCTGACATTATTAACTGCCCCATTATTAACACATGTCGCGTACTGTACGTAACAGGTACCAGGTATGTATTATACCTGGTATGTGCGAGTAGCCATACACAAGCGCAAAGCTCACCCATCAGCTTCTAATTACATACCTCACTCACCCATCAGCTTGCTGGTGCGCTTATCCCCTAGGCTGGCTGGCTGCTTGCGCGTTCAGTAATACTGTACTGTATGCATAGTCCCAATACACTATATTGGTAGCACGTGTTTCGGTGTTACAGATGTATGTGTCGATTGGTTGGCCGTGTCGAACATTTCGGCGGTTTCACGTTTCGCACGGTGTTCCTGTACGATTGAGTAGACCTGAACCTGTTGTACTATATTTGTAGCTTAATGTTATCGTTCGAGTACGATCTATCGCCTGTCACATGTACGAGTGAATGGTGAGCACGTTCAATATGGTACAGAAGGGAATCGTTTCGTAAACTCAAGCTTAGAGTTTAGAATACCGCAGGCAGGCAGACAGGCAGGCAAGTAAGTGCAGTATAAATAATACAGGTACGAAGCAGAAGGAAGCACGAGCAGCCGTTACGAGAACGGTAAATAAAAGCAAGTGTACCAAAGCGATGTCGGTTCGCAAACATAACAAATAATTATAATACCAGTGAACACCGTCGAGAAACGACCACCAGCTGTGATACGTACACACACGCAGGTATCGTACATGCATACACGCACTTTGTCTTGGGTTTGGCACAGGTACACGGACACTTCTATCATCGTTCCCCTCTGAACAAAAGCGCCACGGCTTTCCCCGCGCATACATTTCACACAGACACAGCGGGTGGAGAGCGTCAGCTGAACCAAGCTAGCTAGCACCTGGTATCGTGCCGCCGCCGTTTAGATTCGTTCGTCAAGGAAGGACGAAGTCAGTCAGGTGAGTTGCTATATATGCGATACGTCCCTACTGACTTGGGCTTCATGTCGGCCGAGCTGCATGTATGTACACTCAGAATCTACAGCTGTCGTAGCAGCACTACTGCAGTTAGCGCACGGTTAGTGGCGCGCCCCGTCCTACAAAGCATACGGCGGGTGGAGGGTGTCAGCCGAATCGCGCCAGCTACCGTGGTAGTGGCTAAAAGTTGGTCTCGCGCGACCGTTGAGCTTCGTTCAGCAAGGAGGGCAAAATGCCTTGGACGTCGACCAAAATATTTTCAACCAGACAGACAGGTAAATTGCGATGTGATACTGCTGTGCACGTGCCCTGGCCGTGCTTCTTGTAGAGACCGGACTGCGCGTTCAGGTTAGCGTACGGGAGCATCCTGCCCCAGTGTACTTACCGCGTGGGGAAAGGCTGAGCCTTGTTTCTTTCCGGTGCAAACTCGGCACAACACCCCATACACTTTGACATCATACAAGAAGAGACACCCTGCTATGATATACTATCAGTTCCATTCCATGGGTGTTTGGGTATTTACAGTGCATGAAACCTAAACGGTCCTCACCTTTTCGATCCAGAGTAGTAGTATATCATATGTCGCAAGAAGCATAGAGCTCTGCAGCATGACAGCACGCCGTACGACTCTTATTGCCGTCAACGCGCCCTGCGCCACGTGCAAACGTAAACTTGCCCAATCTCCGGCCGGTCTGTGCTCTTCCAGCAGCTGGAGGTGCTGTGCATTTGCAATGATCGCGATAGATAGTTGCTCTCGCCTTCCATCAACCAGCATCTCTACGATATAGGGTACGAAGTGCATACATACGCAATGGTCGAATAATGTTGCCAGTACCAGCACTTTCCAAGGCACAAGCCACGACGAGGAGCCCCAAGTACCTTGGAAAATTCAGAGGGGGACAAAGTGTCGAACAGAAGCTATTAATTAATATGTAGATATGTAAAATACACCATACTATCAACTGGCTGCGTGCATATAATAGCAGTCAGCGCTTGCTGCATGGTGTAAGTACCTTTGAAAATTCAGAGGGGGACGAAGTAAGTGTCGAACAAAAGCTATTAATATATAGATGTGTAAAATACACCATACTATCCACTGGCTACGTGCATATAGCAGTTAGCGCTTACTGCATAGTGTAAGTCTACTAAAAGTGTTGGCCGTACGAAGGAACCTAGGCCGCTGGGGTGGTCGCGTATCATACGTGGATGCCCGTACTTCAACACAACAATGAGCTGGTTGCACGGCACACGCACGCACACCACAAAGGACGATTGATAGGGCAAGACCGCGTAACTACTTATGCCACATTCTACGATGATAGAGGTTTGCCATATTTTTTCTGGAGCCCCTCACTTGAGTGAGCTCTATACCCTCACCGAAAAACTGATTTTGGGAAAACGTTTTGTGCATTCCGATGAAGAAATCCGTGGCCCATCTAATAAAAAAATCTTACTGCCAAAATGGAACGAGATTCAGACTATTTTGGGTTAAGGAGCCCTGTCATCCACAAAATAAAAAACGCCAAAAAGTGCTACCTCTATCGTAGGACGCGTCTTATCATTTATTTGTTTTTTGTCGCCATGTCTGGGTCGAAGAGGGGAGTACCTACTCGATGCGTGCGTGCATCGCTGTTCGCATACTGCCTGGAAGACCAGTGCGATTTCTAGGTGGCGCGTGTTGACAAGGCTGTTGACAAATAAATGCTATATACGACGGTGGAGGTACACCATTTTATTTGTAGTATGGGGCTCCTCTTACTCTCAGCTCTATATTATAAAAAAATATCATAGAAACACTCTAGCCGTGAGATCGCGGATTTCGTCGAAACTCACTTCGCAAGCTGAGTGTGATGCATCGATCGCGCGTTTTACGGGGGGGGGTATATGTCCTCATGAAGGGTATAGGTCAGCGGCTCCCCTTAGTACTAGCGAGTACCAGGGTCAACAGTATGATACGTAGACGATTTTTCGTTATTCAATATGTGCACGCAAACTACATAACCCGTTTATGAGGGGGACAAAATCTGACAGCTGTAGAACATAACAGTTTTTTTTGTATAGAGTCGTGTACCTCACCCAACACCAAGTTGTAGGGAGAATATCTTAGCGCAAGCCGATGAACAATATCATGGCCTACAGTAGCTATACAACGAAAAATATTGCAAAACAATATTGATTCGGAAGATATTCAATAAAGGGTAGATTTTGCCTGTCAACGAAGTAACGATCTCCGTAGATTAGTCAACCGGAAAATCACGGTTTATTGTAGTGAGGATTGGCATGTTTACACCGGGGCTCGGGGTTTAGGGAAAGAGACGCCATAAGCAAAGACAAGGCGCCTGGTCCCACCTCGACACATTCTACGATAGAGGTTCACCATTGTCTTTCTGAAGCTCGTCACTTGAGGAATATTATATTGCTCTATACTAATAGTAAGTGATTTTGAGCAAACTGAAAGTTCACTCCGATGAACAAACCCGTGGCCCATCTATGCAAAAAAGCATATATATGGCTAAAATAGAATGACATTCCGACGATTTTGGTTTCAGGAGCCCCGTCATCAAGAACATAAAAACGCCAAAAAGTGCTACCTCTATCGTAGAACACGTCCCCCGCTCATTGTTGGGAACAGATGTCATGAGTAGGCTAGCAAGACAAGCCGAGCGCAAGCGAGTCGGGTTCTCACTGAGAACGTCAGTAGACCAAGGTAGTCGCCTGGTTGCCCAACCCAGCCAGAAGTCGG
>JBBMKB010068966.1:0-14570 GCA_037833945.1 Alaria marginata
CCGAACCCCGTCCCTATACTATTATCAAGTAAATGTGTCCCCAAAACGGGTTTCCAGTTGTAAAAGGGTTAAGGGGCTATACACCGATCGAAAAAAAACAGATTTATTTGAGGAAATCTATAAATATGCGAGTCGATGTACTGTAGGTATTCAACGAAAATTACTGTTATAAAATATCGAAATTTCGCCAATTTGGGCAGAGGAGTCCCGTCTTTCTGGAAGAGTTTCAGCCAAACCGTGCGATAACACCTACCTCTAGCGTAGCACGCATCGTGCACGTACAGTACACCCACTCGTGCTAATCCCTTGCAGCGGGAAATACCTGGCGAACAGGGTGGCCAGCTCGTCCACCTGAACGGACAATAGTCCCCTACGTCGCCGAATATGAGTTGGCGATAGAAGCAAAAAACCGTCCGCTTCAGGCATGAAAAAAAACAAAAACCCTGTCCCGTTCTGTCTTGAAAAAAATTCCGTGTTGCGCTTCACCGTCTCCCATCCTAAACATCTGCTGCGTTCTACCGTCCGTCCCGTTCCGTCGTGACAACCTGCACCATTATTACTTGCTTTCTGAGGATCCTCACTTACTTGAGGAGCTCTATACCTCTCCCACAACTACTGATTTTGGGAAAATAAAAAGTGCTACCCGATGAACAACCCCATGACTTAAGGTAAACAACGAATATTATGAAGAAAACAAAACTGAAATCCCGTTGATTTTGGGTTAAGGAGCCCCGTCGTTCAGAACTTATTCCAGCCAAAAGTACTACTGTACCTCTATCGTAGCACCCATCTCCCATCTTGAACAGTTGCCGTGTCCTAGCATCCCGTCTTGTCGTGACAGCCTACCCCGTTGAATGTTACCGCTCCGCCCCGTGGAGAAATCGGTAGACCCACTGTCCCGTCCCGCCAATTGTTTACTGTTCGTACCCTTGCCCGTTTTGTTGCGCCGAGCAAGTAAAATCAGCTCCGTCCCTTCATCCTAATAGTTTTGTCAGACAAGTTTTGTTCCCTTAGAGTAGCGCGCGTCTCCTCGGGGCAGTCCGACAGCGATACATTACTGCCATATTACCACAGCTAAATCTGCCGATAACGGATAAAAGAGGCGGGCCTCGCCTGTGGGGTTTGCTTTGTGTCTTGTGTTTGCAACCATTTTTCCTTTATTCCCTTTCCTTTTTCTTTTCCTGGTTTTTTGTTCCATTTTGGATGCCCCCGGTGGGGGGGTATGTAGGCGACGATGGTGCCGGTGTGGGTATACCGCTGCCATCAGAGACACAATAGTACACTATACATATGGCAGATCAAGCACCAATGCTCCTATTCCTGTACTCCAGGACGGCAGTACTATTGCATTCGAACCCCAGTAAGGGTGAAAAGCCCCTGGATGCCGTCTCTTTGTGACCTGCTTGCTTCTTTCTTTCGTTCCATGTCTTGCCTTATTTGGTTTGCCTCAGTTTCGTTTTCTGGTTGTTGCATGTATACCTCTTCCCTCCACTCATACGTCCCCCTTTCTCTTCCCCATGCTATAAACTTGCCCTTTTCTTTCTATCTGCGTTTATCATATTCCTGTTTTATTAGATTTTTCTCTTCTCCTCCTGCAAGCTGGCTGGTGTGTGCTTCGTTTATAGTAGTCGGTACGCTTGGCATGCCACGGTAGAGGTAGCACTTTTCTGCTAAAACGGTTTCTGACTGACGAGGCTCCTTAACCCAAAATCGTCGGAATTTCAGTATGGTTATGAAATAAAATTTGTTTTTATATCTGTACAGTAGGACCTTGGATTGTTCCTCGGGTATTATAGCACTGTCGTTTTCCCCTAATTAGCTTTTTTGGGAGGTGTAATGGAGGTCCTCGAGTGACGCGCCTTAGAAAGATTATGAGGATGATGATGATTCACCTCTACCGTATGTAGCGTTCGTGGTACCGGTCAAACCCCCTCACTGTATCAAATTGTGGTGTGTATCTCTGTCTCCTAGTTTGTAACCACAGAGCTTGATGTCTTTCTTCCTCTCTAGGAGGCTTGATGAGTCGGCACGGACAAGGGGTTTCCTGGAAGTTGAAGGCTGGAAGTAAAACTTTCATGTGAAAAACACACACTTTTCCGTTTTATCAAAGTCAAGGTTTGGGTGCTATACAGAGCTCCTCAAGCGCAGGGCCTTCGAAACATTCGGCGCTACAGTACCCCTATTTGCAGCATGTATCTACTGTACGAGAAACGATTGTTTTTGACAAAGCACGCCTAACAACCATTGTTGTCAGCACAAGCGTGTTGAAAACCTACCAATATATACGTGTCATGCTGCGGCGGTAGGTTTCAACGGGAGGCGCCGTAGGGCGTATCAGGTAGGAGGTAGTTCCGCGCATCGGACAGATCCGATCCCATTTCATCATGTTGGTCTTTGGGGGCAGATGGTCCCCTGATTATCTGGTCCACAGGATCTAGATTAAGTGGTTTGCCGTATGGGGTTTGTATAACACGGCGCTTGCGCGCGTGTTTGTTTGGTGGGATGCGTAAAGTATGGCACCCTTACCTGGGGGGATCTGTACGATATGCCTCCTGCGCAACATCTCATAACGGCCACTATAGGATCTGGATTGTTAATTGATAGATCGTGATATGTACAATATAATATCGGAGACATATGGTTCGATCGGACGATTGCACCAACTCAGTGAAGTGTCTTGTGCGCACACGCATATTTACACCCGCATACATACATACATACATACATGCATGGGAGATGGTGACAACAGTACACACATACGTGTCTTTTTTTAAATTCGTACAAGGACAGATAGACTCTCGAGCTATATACATACGTACACGTACAAGGTCTGTCCCCGTGTTTCGTTAGGGTATACCCTCTCCCCCGTTGTGGCGTTGTGATTTGTAGCAAGTGTCCCCTTTCAACCTGGCAGGCGATATTGCCTGCCTGAAAAAAAGACCTTCTATCCCAAGTCATCGGGTGGGCAGCAAGCAACCACTATAGGATTTACAACATCCAAGTAACTCTCGTGTGAGTGATCAGTGCAGAGCCAGAGGAGCCCCTGCATGGTAATAGTCAATCCCTAGGTCCAAACTGCCCGCCATATACATATACGTTTCGCGCTTTTCTCTGTTTCTAACCCTATCGCTACCACTCACCATAGCCCTAACCTTGACCCTAGCCCTGCCTTTAATCATACCCCTCCCTTTGTCGTAGCCCTAACCTAAAACCCTAAACCTGTACAAGATATATTACGGGATTATATAACGGGTATTGGTCATTTGGGGGTACAACCCCTGGTAATGCGGCCGTACAGGGGTACAGAAAAAACACGCCTGCGCTAGGCGACCGTGCGTGGCCCAGAAGGCTTGAAATGCGGTTTTGACACGCTGGCTACACGCCCACAGCCCACGCGGAGCACGCACACACTTTTTGTTTTTTTTCGGGCACACCCTTGGGCCAAACGGCACCGCGGCGCTGGAGGGGGCAAGAGGATCCCCCCTTTTAACCGCTACTTGGGGGGGGTATCCCCCCTTTAACTACAAACACCATACCAGGTATGTTACCCCCTTTTGACAACTGTTATCCCTCCATTTGACCGAAAGGGTACCCCCTTTTGACCACTCGCCAATGCACCAAAAGCTAGTACAACGACCTTGCCACCGCGCCGGCCAACAGCCCGAACAGACCAAAGACGGAACATCCAGTAGTTTCGAGCAGTCCCGATCATATTTTTCCGCAGTAAAAGACGGCACACCAATAGTTCAAATCAACCAAACGAAACTCAAAATATAGACTACAGATATTCCCTTCGAGTACCCATATCAGAAGCATACGGGGTGCTAGGTGGGGTGCGTTGAGCCGGCAAATATCCTCCATCATTCGCCGCTCAACCGCATCATGGAAAGCCTTCGCGCCTGGGAACGTGTCACCGAGTACGATGGGCTTCGCCGTGATCAAGGCTGGGGCGCAGGCGCTTGCACCTAGACTAAATTGACTCGACATGTTGCGCAGTAGGTGTTGAATGTTGTGCAGCAGGTTTTGGTCCGCCTTTCTTCACGCTCCTCCAAGACGCTGGGTCTCTCTGTTCCACTAGCTGGATGTGATAGCAAGGTGCTCGTGCTTATTTGCCTGCCCAACTCACCCCACCTAGCACCCCGTATGCTTCTGATATGGGTACTGTGAAGGTGTTACGTGGGGACGCAGGGTGTCATGCCGGTAAGTCGCGGTCCTCCATAGCTCAACACATCTCATTCATTGCTCCGTTTGTCCGTGTCTCATCACACAGAAACTAAACAACAACACTACCTATTAATAGAATGCACACCAATACAGGGGTACAGGAGAAATACAGGAGTAATCGGATGTGCGATGCTTCCCTGAAGCATCGCCATTGTCTGCCGACCATCATACAGAGCTATGACATTATACGTCCTGCAGTTCATCAGAGAACTGACATCGTGTCACGTCCTATCTATATCTTACACCTCTACGTAGAGCACTCCATAACATTAGCCAACCTTGAATACTCGTAGATGAACAGGTCGCACAACCATCAGAAGATGTCAGCGAAACATCCAGAAATCGGAAGGGGGATCGAAGATGCGGCTATTGGAAACTAGCACAGATGAGGCTATAGATCCCCCCACACCTCGTATTGAGGCTAGTACGCCTCTTGCAAGAGTCGCAACCCTGTGATGAAGCTCACAAACGTGGGAGCTCGAGGTAATATAAACACACACGAACGGTCAAACTATCAAACTATCAAACTATCAAACTATCAAAGTATCAATAGCAATCGGGCTACGAAAACACGAAAGGCAAGGCAACTGAGCGCAAGGATGCGAAGGGGAACAAGAAACAGGCAAAGACGCGGAAAACAGTTCCAAAGGGAAAAATACAAAATGGCACGCTGCGAAGAGGACACACTTTTTGTGCCTGTTGCGCTGGGCCTAAGGGGCGGGCGACTGGGCCATTGACCGAAAGGCAAGAAAGAAAGCAAGGTAAGCTGCAGGAAACAATGTCAGAGTCCGCAACGTTGGACCTCAAAGACTGACGTGGGACCATTGGCCGAAAGGCAAAAGAGAAAGAACCAGGACGCTAAGAAGTAAAGGAAGCAGGGGCCGGAATGTAGGACCTGGGAGGCTAGCATGAGGCCCGTGGTCGAAATATAAAACGGAAAACCGGGGCTACCAAAACAAGTCGCAATAATTCAGGGAAAGAAAACACCTAGATGGAGGTACGGAAGCGCGAGAAACGCTGAAACGCCGATAGGAGGGTCAACAACAGAGGACCCTGGGAGGCTCGCAGAGTGCAGGACAAGAAAACATTTACGCGGTTGTTCTCACATTAACTCGCATAAATCGCCAAGTCCGTGGTCACAGGACAGGCTCCAGTCACTCCGGAGTGGAAGAATACCCCTCCCGTGCGGTAAAAGTATCTTGACCAAAGCACTACATGAAGAATTACGAAACTGAAAGTTAACACAGAGAAAAAAAATATCCGGAAGGAGAGTCAACAACGCGACACCCTGAGAAGATATACTGTAGCTTATAACGGGAACAGTACCAGCAGACGTAGCAAGGCTATTCGTCCGAAAATAAGCACACGACGCCCAAAATAAGGGTCCAAGAAGATACTCGGGAAGCTCGAAGCAAGGCCGGAAGTGTCTACAGTAGTTCCAGAAAACAGATAGGGAACACAGAAAGCAAGAAGAAGAAAGTCTTAGCTGGGTAATGTAAGTCGAAAACGCGGAGTCGACAGCCTGTAACAACCGCGGGAGGCTGACAGAAAGAGTAGGGCAAGGCGCAGAGTAGGCAAATCGTGTCATAGCGCGTGTGTTAGACTGAACAAGGGGCTCCATGACAAGGGACCCGGAGAGGCTAACTTAAAAGGACTACTAATGAAAAACTGGTCCTAGAGCGGGTTCGCCGAAAAAAAGACACGAAAGGGGGTGTAAAGGAAACGCCCTGTACGGGCTGCGAAGCCAAAGGGGGGTCGAAACCGTGGGACCTTTAGAGGGCGGAATGCCGAAAAAAACAAATATAAAAATTGGGACGGTCAAGCGGAAACTGCCTGTGGGCTGCAAAGCCAGGATGGAGGCCAGTATTGTGGGCAGGTACGCCGAACAAGAGAGCAAACAAAAGCCAATGTCCAGGAGGAAACGGCCTAGTACAGGCAGAAAAACCAGGGTGGAGGCATGTATCGTGGGGCCGTAACGGCAGATAGGCCGAAAAATGGAACATACAAAAATATCGGCCAATAAGAAGCGCCAGGGTGTTGTCCGAAAAGCTAGAACGAGGTCCTTTACAGGGGACTCGTGGGAGCAGGTACCATGGAGCTACAAGAAAGGGGGCCCACCAGTGGGCTGGGGAGCCAGCACGGGGTCGATAACGTGGGACCTACGGGGCTCTCAACGGGACAAGACCGGGAATGCAAGAAAGGGGCCAAGAAGTAAGGAAAAGTCGTACATCGCTAAAATAAAACAACGCGGGGATCATCGATATCGCGTCGAAGCGCGTAGGGCAAGGGAAAACGGGCTGATGGGAGCCATGTGGGGTTAGAACAGCACCATGGTTCATATTTATGTACGAAAGTAGACAGACGATACCGACAGTAGAAACTGGAAGCAAAGCTACAAAGACGAGCACCTGTCGTGCTGTAGAAAAATAGGACAACTGAAGGCATGCGTTCACGTTCAAAGCGAAATCGCTGTGGAGGTCACCGAAAAACGACAACATGCAATGTTGAAGGCGGCGAAAAAGACAGAAGACATGCCGCTAAGTTGAAGAATACAGCTAAGCATCTACAACAATTGTCAGACTCGGAAGGGCTACAGTGAAGAGCCACGAGGCGATAAAGCCGACTCTATCGACAAAAGGGCACTAATGAGCTAGTTAGAGCAACGACGCGATGATTCTGGCTCTACTGATGGAAGGGCACATATGAAAGAGTGCAGAAGAGTGCTGATACGCGCACTAGGCGTTGCCAACCAAATACGCCCAGAAAAACGGGGAAAGGCTACTACGGTCGATGGCTGCGCACCACTATAACCGTTAAGGGACAAGTATGCCCAGAGATGGCAACAGAAACAACTCGTACCCGCGTGGCATGAACGCGAAAACGGAAGGCTATACGTTCCGAGCACATGCACGTACGCAAATACGAGAGGGTATGCGTTCCCATCCGGTAGATGGCGCGAGAGGAATAACGGCTAAGAAATGACCAGGCACACTACAACGCTTTAGAAAGCTGGTACTGCAAAAACATCGAAAAAGGGGTCGTGGAAACACGTAGGACCAGTAAACGCCACCAAAGAGCAAGCACATGGTGTCGTTGGTATATAGGCTGAGAAAGAATCAGGCGAAACGAGAACGATTCCGTGGTCTGATATTATAAGTCGGATGGGGGGGTAATCAACTACCGTAGTACTCGAATATACTTGCGGGACGAATGTACATGGTGCAAGCGAAGCTCAGGCTAAGAAAGGATCAGGTGAAACTATCACGGTTTCGCGAGCTGATAACATCCGAAAAAAAACTAAAGGGGGGTCATGCACAAGCGTTGGACACATAAATGCTAGCGAGAAGTTGGAAATTGTGAAACCCTGCAAGGTCGGCGTAAAGCTATTTCTATCGGAGGCTCATATGCGAAAACTAGAACTAAACCGCACACGAAAACACATACCTGATACTACCAAAACGAGAAGAGGGAACTTGTGCAGCGCGATAGAACGGGAAAAGGGCAAAAACAACGCTTCCAAAAAACACCTATTACGCACATGGTGCAGAAGCTGGAGATCGGGTCAAAACGGTTGTACCACGGTGGTTTTGCGGGCTGCGAAACAGGTCAAGCTATATCGTCCGAAACAAAACGAAACACGACAGGTTTGCGGCCTAGTTACGAAAAAGGGGCAAGGTAAACCGGCAGAAAGACGAAACGGGAACACCTCCGGTTTTGAGGCTAGTTGCGAGAAATGAGCAAGTTTAACCGATGGCTGGAAGACTAGCGCAAAATACCAACACAAGTATGCATGTATTCGTGCTGGTCCACAACGGGACACATCGAAAAGCTATGATGCATCAAAGAAGAAACACCTCGAAAATAACCCAACAATACTAATTTGAAATCAAAACTCAACACGCCATCAAAGCTACTGAAGACTAGTCAAAGGGGGCAGCGTTGCAAAAGGGGAGAATCTACTGAACGCGGTAGAACCCTACAAATTAAACTCCCCAAATTGTGCCGTTGCAGACGTAGTCAGCGTTCCGAGAAGATGAATACGTAGACTGTTCTTAGAACCAGATGGCGTTGAAGCTTGAAGGAAAATCCGATGAAACGCGGGTGGTGCTTGTAAAAGAGTGTGCTGCACCGCTCCGAGCGCGAGACGGTGACGTCGTCGTGATCACGGAAGATGCGGTAGGAGCGCTGGTTACGGCCGATGGTCTGATAAAACGCGATGGATGTTCTTGAATGGCTGCGTTGCGGCACCCCCTGCGCGAAGCGGCGAGGGTGGGGTCTTCGCGGACGGTGCGGTAGAAGCGCTGTAAAAAGCCGAAGACGACGCTGTAGTAGTCCATTATGGGTGGTCGAAGCAGGTGTCGGTCGCGTACGCGGCGGTGAAATTTGCCAATCCCACAGCAGGTTTGTAGACGCAGCTGTTGGTGCTGTAGTAGTCCATAAAAATGGATCGGTGAAAAATGTACCAGGCATTCTGTTTCTGAGGCTCTTCCTTCGCTTGAGGAGTATCGCTGTCCAGGGGGCGAATTGAGCCTTTATCCGTGGCGTAGTGAAGAAGACCCAAAAGGTTGTCGACGTTGGCGGTGACGCCGGGGCCGGTTAGGTTCGGCATGGTTAGGGTCGGCTTAACAGCGGGACGGCTGCCAAGGTTGGTGTAGAAAATCGAAGATAATATATATGTATTTTAAATTTTGTTTTGTTGATCTGAAAAATTGTTGTGGCGTGTTTTTTAGGGGGGAAAATATGATCGGGACTGCTCGCAACTACTGGATATTCTGTCTTTGGTCTGTTCGGGCTGTTGGCCGGCGCGATGGCGAGGTCGTTTTAGTAGCTTTTGATGCTTTGGCGAGTGGTCAAAAGGCGGCACCCTTTCGGTCAAAGAGGGGGATAACAGTAGTCAAAAGGGGGAATTAAATGTTTTTTTTTGTGGTTGTAGGGGGGGATACCCCCCTCAAGTAGCGGTCAAAAGGGGGGACCATCTTGCCCCTTCCAGCGCCGCAGTGCAATTGGGCCCAACGACGTGCCCGCCAAAAAACAAAAGTGTGTGCGTGCTCCGCGTGGACTGCGGGCGTGTAGCCAGCGTGTCAGAATCGCAGTTCAAGCCTTCTGGGCCACGTACGGTCGCCTAGCGCAGGCGTGTTTTCGCTGTACCCCCATATGGCCGCATTACCAGGGGGTGTACCCCCAAATGACCATAACCCTTACTTGAATTTGGAACGGATTGAGAAATAGAAGTCTGGAGGCTGTCTTTATATATACAAAGCTGGAGAGTGTACCCGTCCCCTATCACTTGATACACGTTATTCGAATTTTCACAGGAATATGTATGTTTGTTCCGTTCGCACACCTAATCACGTCGTCGGCGGTTTGTTGCTACAACTAGATTCGAAACAACGGTGACGACAACTGCTCGCTGCAGAAATTTCTCGACATCGTTTGGAAGGCCATAAACAACACGTGCGCACGATATGCGGATTTCATAAGCGGCTCTGATCCCCGAGTGTTATCGATGCCGTTGTTCTTGTTCCCATATTTGCTCATCGACAAAATCGATTGCGTGGTCACAGGACTGACTCCAACCACTCTAGAGTGAGATAATACCTCAGCAAAACATAAATCAAACCAACATGATGTACATAACTGACACGTGCATCATATCATGACCTCCTCCAGGTCTCTTCGAACGGACTCGAGCCCTTCCCGCTTTGGGGGCATGCGCCTTGGCATTGAGGTGAGGATGAGTGTTGCTGAGTGGGAAGCGTAGGTCTTATCATCTATTGTGCCCATGCTGTAGCGACGTTCGTTTCAGCGATTGTTTATGTCATGCTAGGGTAGATTGATGGTCTTGTTGTTAGTGCATTGTTAATGAAAACCGCAAGAATCTACATGGTATACCAGGTAGGATATAGTTCTAAACACGATGGAGGGTTACCCTACATCTAGCGCCATCTCTAGTCTACTTCCTGAAGGTACAGTGAGACATGAGATGAGCAATCTTGGTTTATACGTGATGTCAGCACTAACCATGAAGTACGTACATTTTTCGTGTCTACTGAGTCGAGCGGTTAATAGTATTCTTTGCGCAAGTATTTATTCAACCATCCAATCACCTTTCGGCATAAAGAAAGAAATCGTACTAAATATTTCGCATGAAACCAATTAAGAAAGGTCCACAGCAAAGCCAAACATGCCATTCATTAATGCATGAAAACCGCCTTAGGGGCGACGGTTTTTATCTCCTCGATGGCATGCACACAAGGTTTTGGTTCGGACCAGTCGCGATGCACGGTGAAATGTCAATCGTTACGTCTTCGCGCAGTACTCATGATTACCGCGGCACACCCTACCTTTCGATCGCGTCCTCATACAATACCATTAAACCTTTATGCGTGCGTGTAGGAGTCCTTGGTCGGTCTGCTGATCTACTTCCCCGTCCTGGCTCTTCTGAGGTGGGCCTTCGGTCGCCGTGGCCACTCTGCCCCCGCCCCCCTCGGCGATAAAGCCAACAAGTCCCCCGGCGATTTCAAAGCCGTCAAGTATGCGGTGACTACCACTATCAGTCAAGACCTCCGCACTCTGACAGGATCTCGAGAAAAACGCAGGGAGGAGGCCATGGTGTCGGGTTCCAGCAGCGACCCCGGCGTGGGCCATGACATCGAGGATGGGGCTAGCGCGCCCAACTCCCCCACACCTCGCCCCCCTCTCCCCCCTCTAAACATCGACGAGGTGCTTCAGAAAAGCGTGTGGGGGTTCCGTGAAAAATGGTGGCCAATGTCTTCTACTGCCGCTTTCGAAGCCGCTAGAAGCGAGGAGGCGGAGGGAAACGTTGGGGGCGTTAGGGGCTTCGGCATGCGTCCGGAAACAAAGGTAGGCACGGCGAGTGTGATGCGTTATTGTATACACCCGCTCCCCCCTGCATCGCCCCCCACCTCTCTGTAGCCCACCCTCCCTCCGTTTCTTCCCCCATTTTGTGCTGCTAGGGGCGTTTTATAATTCTTACTTACTGCGATGTCTTGATTTTATTTATGTCGCCTCCGTTTTGTGGAGTTTTATTCATGTCTACCGTTTCGTCATTGGGCCAATAGGTTGAGTCGCAGCGTCCATACGTTGTGTCTATACTATACTGCTGCATGGGGCAAGTACAAGCAACAAAAAGTAAGCAGGGTTGAAACAGCCCAGCAAGAAACAACCAAGCAAGAAACAACCAAGTAAGAAACAGCCAAGTAAGAAACAATCAAGTAAGAAACACCCACATATGAAGCAACCCAGTAAGAAACAACCAAGTAAGAAATGACTTAGTAAGAAACAGCCCAGTAAGAAACAACCAAGTAAAAAATAGCCCAGCAGGAAACAACCTACTGGGGTACGCCGACTTAAGAGAGGTGCAGTTCGGGACGGACTTGCCTCTCTTAGCTAGCGTTCTCTGTTATCCCGAGGTAAGCGAGTTCCTCTCTTAGGACGAGGGAACCACGAAAAACACGATCGTTTGCCACTACATGAGGGTCACGTAAGTCGAAAGTGCGTTGAGGTGGGATTTGACGCCCCCGAGAGAGACACACATGCATGGTAGACACAAAAATAGTACGTTGCACGGATGTTGAATAAAATGGTGCTGTGTCACTTCTAGAGCCTGACCTCGGGGTCCACCCGTGATGGAAAGGCGCGCCAGACCCGACTTAAAAGAGGTCATGATGGAAAGGTGTGTCATGCTCGACGTAGGAGAGGATTTGGGCGAAACCATGTGAAATCCTCTCTTATCTCTCGGATTTTGGTTCTGGCCGATTCGCCTTTTCTTTACCGTATTATTATCTTATGTTGCCCTATATTAAGCCGGGATACCCAGTGTGTATAGTCAGTCGTCCTCTGTAGTTAAATCGTTAAACCCTCGCCTCAAACGTAAGCACGATCGTGTTAATATTTACTCTAGTGCGTATGCTCTAGTCTATTAAACTATTTGGAAGTGCGCCCTCGCTTTTTGCGACAAACTGCTTGGAATCATTTTCGGAAGTGTTCTCCAGCGGTCCAAGAGTAAAACAGTGGATCGCCGGAATCGAGAGTTTCATTTTTCAAATATGTTACTCCTGCTTCCTTGCGTGTGCACGTGTTTCCTCCCTCTTTGTCCGTTCGTTCGTTCGGACTTGATATCTGGCATCTTTTCTCGCTCCGCAGGCGTTCCTCGACAAATATGTCTACTCTCACCCCCTCCGCATCATTGTCAGCATCAGCCGCACATGCCCTGCGGTAGAAGAACATGTCTGCTACCTTCGGTCGCTATCCGCGGTCGACGCCGTCTACCCCCCCCCCTCCAGCACTACTAGCACCTCCTCCCCCAGCATCACCAGCACATACTCTGCGGTAAGCCAACACACATGCTTTGCTCCGTTGCCACCCGTGGCCAACGCCGCCGGGGCGTCGTTCAGCTCTGCGACTCCTGAAGAGACCACCGGGCGCGCCCACGCAGACACGACTGAAACCGACGTGGCGGGGTCCATCGTTGCAGAAACGGGACTTGCACCCACTGTTGTTTCATCCAAGCCGGTGGTCGTGAGACCTAAGCGTTTCGAGACGCTGCCCTTGGGCGAGGTGGCTCCGGACATTATTCTCTCAAGGGTCGAGTCCTTTTTGCCGCTCAGCCAGGGATTCGCGGGTATGGAGGCGATTCGTCTTGATTTTCCCGACGACGTGGTCAAAGGAGAGCAGGCGACAAGTGAGTCCGGGTACGAAGGCGATGATGACGACAACGACGACGACGACGCCCGGTCCGGCTGCTTGAACATTGACGCTGGTTTCTTAGATTCGAGCGAACATCAGCAGGAGGGGGAAACCGAGGGGATGGAAGAGGAGGAGCAGGCGGAGGAGGACATCAAAACCATAAGTCTGGCCGACGGGGAGATCGGAGAAAAGCTGAGGATAATCGGGTCCGACGACGACAACGACGACAACGACGCCCGGTATCTCGGCTCGAACAGGTTCGCTGTCCTGTTTGAATCAAGTGGCGAAGAAGAGGAGCAGCAGGATGACATGATGAGCATAAGTCTAGCCGACAGGGCAATGACAGAAAAGCGAACAACAGTCGGATCCGACGACGGCAACGAAGGCAACGACGCCACAGATGCCCCGCATGTCAGCAATAACAGGTTCGCTGTGCTTTTCGAATCGAGCGAAGAAGAGGAGGAAGAAGAAGAGGAGAGGCAGGAGGGGGAGGAAGAATGGGGGGAGAAATGGGGAGAAGACTGGGATGAGGAGGAGGAAGAAAGTGAGAAGGAAGAAGAGCCCAAGGAGGAGATGGAAGCAAGGCAGATGGAGATGGAAGATGGCGAGGCGCAGGAGATGCAGGAGAACTGGAGAGAGATAGACGAGGAGTGGGAAGCGTTGGAGGAGTGGGTAGAAGACGAGGAGGAGGAAGAAGAGCAGGGGAGGGAGGAATTGGTGGACAAGTAATTGTTGTTGTTTTTGCCGGTTCCCGCCGTGGTGGCATTCGGCGAAAAAGAGTTTTCGTTTAGTCTGCTAGACAGGACGGTCGGATGCCAACCTCTTCTCTTGTCGCGTCTCGATGGGAATTGGGTTCAGTCTTGATAATATTTCCCTCCAAGCCTTCGTCGCCACCTCCACCGCCTGCCATTTCTACCACCACCGTCGCCGCCTCCACCTCCGCTGCCTTCGCTGTCGTCCATCCCACGTTTGTCGCGAAAGACCTTTGTTTTGTAGCTACGTGATGACGATATCAGTTGTGTGCGTTCTTCGTGTATTCTCGTTAGCATGGTTGGCTGCTGTCAAGGGAATGCCGGTGGAAGGGGGTGTGGGAGGGGTGGGGGGGTATATCATCTCATGCCTGGTTGTAGCCGTATGGCCATCTTCACGAGCTCGACTGGGCTGTCGGCCATCCCACGTTTGTTTGTCTCGAACGACCTCTGCATTGTAGCTACGTGATAAAGATATTGGTTGTGTGCGTTCTTCACGTATTCTCTATGGCATGGTTGACTGCTGCCATGTGCATACCGGTTGAAGGGGAGTGGGGGGGGGGTGGGAGGGTATTTATTTTCATGCATGGTTGTAGTCGTATGGCTATCTTCACGTATTGGTCGTGGCATGGGTGGCTGTTGCCGACAGCCTACCGGTTGTTCGGGGGGGGGTATTTATTTCGTGCATAGTCGTAGTCGTAGTCGTATTGTCTCGGAAGAAACATGGATATCTCACCTGGTATACAGTTGAATAATGTATGTACCTGGTAACTGGTACTTACTATGTGAAGCTCTCGTACTCTCGCTTACCAGTCTGGTCGGAAATATAAGCCTGATTTGAGAATAGCGAAAGTGGTACTTTAAGGACTATGAATCAGAGGTCATGCT
>JBBMKB010068977.1:0-14570 GCA_037833945.1 Alaria marginata
GCTTGCAAAGATGAGTATCGACCATTAATTTGATCGAACTCACAGCTGACGTATTTGAAACATTTTTTATAAAATAAGAGCAAAATAGAATAAAATGGCGAGCTCCCGCTATCACACTACGATTCAGATAGGGCTGTAGTGCTTAGTGCCGGTTCTTCTACTCTGACCGGTGGTGTCCACCTCCTCTGTGCTGAAGCCACCGGCATGTCATGGTCGCGTGACCAACAACTTATCGAGGCTTGCTTTGGTTCGCAAGCAGCAGTGCCTCGGCCCTGACCAGCAGGTGTCTCGTTGATATGCCTCCCCGTCCCGCCGATTTTTCGGCAGCCGACTTTGTCGAGAACACGGCGTTGAGCGTACGCCGTTGGCCGACACGTCGAGCTTAGAGTCCGACAACTTCGATGGTGTCTCCCCCTTACCGCTGCTCCTTGGGGGTGTCGGGGCAAACAAGCAAGATAATCCGCGCTCCCGTCCTTTGCTCCTGCGACACCAGGGAGCACCAATTGACGCTTCCGATCCCCCTGACGGCCCCGTCTGGCTGACGCTCCCCCACTCTCAACGTCACCAAACACGCTGCGATGCTCTGCCTACCACTGCCAAACGCCCCGCGAGGCTTCGACTATCTGCCACAAGATACGCTGCGATGCTCCGAATTCCCGCAAATAAACGCGCCGCGATGCTCCGAGCCCTTTGTTCAATACTTACGAGACAACGCCCCACTTCTCCCTTGCAACAGTTGCTTGACGTGGTTTCAAGTCCTCCATCGGTTTTGGCCTCTGCTTCATGTACCCAGTCAAGATTTTATCTTCCGCCACCAAAGGCGCCGCGATGCCCTGCCTCGCCAACGCTACATGTCCCGCGAGGCTTCAATTCACCGCACAAATGCGTCGCGATGCTTCGAACCCCGCAACTAAACGCGCCGCGATGTTCCGAACCCTTCGCTCCATGCTTACGAAAGAACGCTCCACTCCCTTTCAACAGTTCATTGGCGTGGTTTCAAGTCCTCCACCGGCTCTGGCTCCTGCTTCCTGTACCTGTCCAATATTCACGGTCTTCTCGACAGCCCCAAGGGCATGCCTCGCCCATGTTTCGTCAACCCTCTGATCGCCAAACGAATGGACGCGGTTTTGGAGGAGCACCTTGTGGCCAACCGCATTCAGCACTCTTCGTCGGCGTGTTCGATCCCTACAGGTTTCGTGTCGAGGACATCCGGCAGCGGAAACACCACGGTGAACGACAAAACGTTGAAAACAAAAGGCGTTTTTTGACAGGTCCCCGTCCTCCGTCTCGAGACAGCTCTCGACAATCTGGGCACCAGATTTTTTCCCCCTCTACGCCCTCATTTTTTTTGTTACGCCATATCGCCGCCCACCGAGACACTTACGACACCCCCTCACAGAGTTCTGACCTTCCGTCTGGGGCTCGTCATGCCACGAGGACGCAGCGCGGCGCCGGTTGTTCGTCAAGGTGGTCGGCCGCGTAGCCGCCTAGCTCGGCTACGTCACGATCTGCAACCCAAATGATGCCACCCATGCTAATATCATGGAGATTTTCCAGCGTTTACGGAAATACAACCTTAGTTATCTCCCTCCAAGGCCAAAATCGGTGCTACGGATGCAGGTTCAATCAGCCACACATTTTATCAAGCCGGCGTTCACCCGAATACCGACAAGCAGACGCCCCGGAAAACGTGTCGATGCTACACACCTCGGGCAAGCACGTTCGTTTCCTTTTGGGCAGTCTGTCTCAGACAACTATGCTACACGACCCCAGGTATCTACCGATATTAAAGACAACTATATACCACCCAGCGTAACCATTAGGCCACCCCGAGTCGCTGGTCGGAAACATAGTCGCCTGTAGCGAGTAGGCCACAGCAACACAAGATGCTACGGTAGTATTCCTGCCCAGAACGGCCAGAGACATCTGATCAACCAACTCCCTCTAGGCGTCTTCTCGCCGGCCAAGGAGACCATCGTACGGCGATTACTGGCGGAGCTGTCAGCGCCGCCGGCCTTGGTCTACCCTGGCTACGGCGCCGTCACCCACAATAATAAAATCACATCCTTGTTTTATTACGACAAAGTTGTCCATATTTTGGCACCGCCGTTGACCAGCAGCGACAAGACTAGTCGGACAGATCGCCCTACCGTCTACGTCAACAGCGCTAGCTCAAATTCCAAATAGTTGCCGTGCCCGTGTTTACCCTGGATTCTACGCGTGTTTCACCCGGGTTTCTACCCCCCGTGTTTACCCGGGTTTCTACCTGACCGAGTATAACGGAGTGTCGAACCTGTCAACGGGTATATTCTACCCATACTACTGCTTCCCAATACCGTACTCACCGTATTACTCAATACCCTGGGGGTCGAGAACCTCCCAACGGGAATATGCTACCCATATTACCGCCTCTCGATAACATGCCTGCCGTAATATGCCATACCCTGGGATCGAGATATTGTTCTCAGTAGCTTTAGTATTTGACCCAATATCATACCCGTAGAAGTACCGTAAAGATATCCCTGGGACACACACGTGTCCCCTTCCAAGGTTTGCCTATTAAGCAGGTCCCGCGTTGTCACCCAGTCGTGCCTCAACAGAAGAGCTTTGTTGTATTACAGTCAGGTACCCGGAAAAAAAGCGTCCATATTAAGAGAAAACATATCATACTTGAGAACGGTCAAATCGGCTTGTCACGCCTTGTCACGCCTATACTGAAACCTATCTGACACCCAACCTGAGATCAGAGCGGTAAGGAGATAAGAGCGGCAACACTTGCCTGTTCCGAGGGGATCTTAAACCGGGTACCCCACTGTACCCAGCTCGGGTGGATAGGGTCTAGGAAAGAGAAGAGACTCGTCTCTTCACTCGTGCAGCCCCTGTCCCCTATAGGCGTAGAACTTCCAAGTTCTACGTAATCCTTTTCCCATGTTCCTAAATCCTGGGCTGTTACAGGCCTTCCAGGGCAATACCGTAACACAAGCCCACCCTGACGAGTTGTATGGTAAGCAGGGATATGGAAGATTCGGGGAAATACCGGTTCCCCGAACTGTAACATGAATCGAAGATACGGCTCCTCAAAACCCGCTCCCACACTTCTACGTACCCTGCGAGGCTACGAAACCTCACGAAGGAACGCCACAAGGAGAAAAGGAAATACATCATTTGTAACCGTAAGGGGCTAAAAAACGTCAGACGCCGAAAGTACCGCCACAGCCCGAGCGGGGGGGGGAGGGGGGCGGGGTATCGCTGCAAAAAACAAAACAAAGGCTATATACCGCCACAACCGCAGCGAGGAGGTGGGAGGCGGGGCGAAAATGCATTCGGGAAAGGAAGAACACGGGCTACCACTACATCCCCAGCGAGGGGGGGGGGGGGTCGTTGGAAATGGTAGAACACATAAAGTACAGTCCTGTGCCGCGGAACGGGCGGCCACATTACCTGGATCACCCCCTGCGATGAGCGAAGAGGAGACCGGCGGGACGAAAAAAATAAACTAACGCGTGTAAAAAATAACGCTAGCGATCGAAAACGCTGAGGTTGACAACGAGGTATTATAGTCAAAAACCTTGTCACAAAAACAGGAGCGGTCGCTAAAACTACCGGCACACTGCTGATGGAAATCGGCACGCAAGTTGGAGTGGACATCGTCCGTGAACGTTATACTCCTAAATCCTGGGCTTAGCAAGGTCTTCCAGGCTTCGAGGGCGATACCTATAGCACTAACAACTAACTGCTAAAATAAACAAATCCTTGAAGAAAAGGTATCCAAAGCATATCTCCAACCTCGGACTTTCCGTTATAACAGTATCTGCTTCGCCCTTTTTTTGTACACGTAGTACATACTGGTACTATACATTCAACCAGCTTCGCCTACTGCAGTCGTACGCAGGAGTGGATGGGTTGTGGGGCGCTGCATCTCCTATGATGCCATTTTTCGAATATTTCGGCCCTTCCTGTAAAGCTCTGGCTCTCCCTTTTTCGGGTTGCCGGCCTTCTTGACGTTGCGAATATATACCCCACTCGGTCCCCTTCCCACCTTAATGCTAGCAAAAGTACAGCACTACCTGGTACGGCAGGAGACAGCACGCGCACTCTTAATTAAAAGTCAGCAATTGCCTTATTTGACGCCAAACTACAGTCTGGTGTGGAACACTCGGCTCTACACCCTGGACAGCGAACAAAAACAGCGACCCCTCTCGCGAGCGCTGAAGCCCGGATTATGCGTCCGGGGCCGCCGACCGAAAACCAACGCATACAAATTGTGGACAGCAGTATACTGTAGTTACAACTATCCTGCTGCGCGAGTTCCTAGCGACGGCTGCATACCACACTCCGCGGCGTTCAAGGGCACAGATCGCGTTGTTTTTGTTGTTGTTGTTGTTGTTGTTGTGCCTGCATCCTATGGGCCTCGGCCTGCCTGTGGTCCTCGCTGTCAGCCGGTGAGCACTTAGCCCGTGACGTTTTTGACTTAATCCTGCCAAGATCTCGCTCGCCGACTCTCGCACCCCGGAGGCCCCATGCCGTTTTGTGTATCAAGCGGGATCAAACATCGAACGACCACAGCATCGTTTATGTGAATCTTGAGCTCATATATACCCGCCGGTTTTTTTGGGTCACATAGTATTCTACCGTATCTACGGGTGAGTATGTTTGCATCTACGGCGAGACACCAACAACACCAGCAGCGACAGCAGTAGATCAACACCAAAGTATGACAACAGCAACCGGCGACAACAGCAGCAGCAAGCCAAACACCACACAGCAACAGCGGCGGCGGCAGCGCCAGCATCATTATCGTCAACAGCCACACACAAGCACGGACGGGATGATTAGACGTCGCAGTCTTCTTCCATCCTTCTCGCTATGACTCGCACGAGTAGTAGCATACGAGCACATACTACCAGGTAACAATCAGTAGTCCGATCGCAAACAAACACCCCAATGGCAGGCAGGGAAAACGAGGATGGTGGCGATTCACCACCGCGCCGCACCGTTGTCGTCCATTTCTCGTCCATTCGTAGAATTACGGTCTTCTTCTGTTGTTCTTCGGCGCATCAAGGCGAGATCCGCTAGGTGTTACTGTACGTCTTACCAGTGCCTATTCATAGCTGAGTCTTACCCCTGGAAACGCCTCCAACCTCGCTCAACTCTACTCATTTAGGGCTGCCGCGAGATCGGAAAGACTCCAGATTATCTAGGCTGTGCTTTTATCGTCTGAAGATCGCCATCTCCAGAAGAAGAAGGACAAGTGGAAGTACGGGCAATTCTCACAAGAAGGCTATACGAAAGCACTACAAACAAGACTGGCGCTGCTCGGGGGGAGGCTCGGAACGCGGCTTCTTCTGAAAGAAGGTGTGCCATTTCTGCTTGGTTGGGTGTGTGGCACTTATCATGCGATGTTAGAGACTTGTAAAGTACAAGGATAACCCCTCAGATGAGTTTTCCAAGCTGGCTTCTCCACACGGGGAGGGAGCGCAAACGACGAGCGATACGTCTACGGAAAGATATCGACGATATTTTTTCCCAAAGCCACCATTTTCGTTGTGTGTTCCCCCCTTGTTGTTGCAGAGAAAATCCACTCGGAAATTCGTTCCAGGGTGTGTGTGCTATCTTGCGTGTTATTATGAAAAGGGTATCATATACCATCAGCCGTCGACGTCTGTCTATAGTCAACTGACTGAGGGTTTATGTTCGGATCGCCCGCAAAACAAACGTCATCACATTCTACCTGGTGTGTATTTGTACTTGCCATTATTTACCTATGCCTTATACTTGCTTGTCTATACTCATCTGTGTGTGCTTGTTTCTACCTAGGCTTACCTGTAAGTATTGCTTGTATGACAAGGATGATATCACGGATGCAATTTTAAGGTCCGTTGCTGTTTTGCTGTAGAGCTGTTTTCGTTCGCAATGAGCGAGTCACACGCGTCTTTGATCGCGGCGCGTACGTGCTATACTTATCACATTGTCGATTACGCACTGCACATTGTCGGAATGCAAACCATAATTATACTCACCACTGCTCTCTGTACCCCATACAGTATAACGTAAAAAACAGTACCTGATCATGTTTTTGGGACCAGGCTCTAAATCACTCGGAGCAATGCGAGTTTCTTTAATGCTCTACTGTAGGTGTCAACTGGACAGCGGAATTTCATTTTTTTTCTGTCTGCCTCCCTGTCTGAGACCGCCCTCGATTTACTGTAACTTCAGGCATGACTCTGGTATTTTCGCCCTCAAAACGACCCCTAACGATTGACGCGCATACCACCACGGGTACCGATAGCTGACACACACACTATAGGCCCTAGTATACACCAGCGGCCTGCACCAACCGTCGGCTTCTTGGGGCTATGGTCTTCGCTGGGTGGACACATACTACGCTCGGGGCGAGCATCGCTCAAGCACGCCAGCCGGAAGAGATGCTCATCCACATGGCGCACTCATGAGGGAGACATAAACAATTGCATAATAGCACCCCGGGGATGAACCCAGGATGTCCCCTGGCGACCACAAGGCCCTGTGCGTCGAGCTACCTGATCACCCCAAAATGTGTGATGTTGCGATTGCTGTATTATCGCACGTACACATCGCAACACATATTGTAGCAACAACAGCAGTAGTAGTATACTTGTGGGGCGTTTTCGGTGCGAGATGCGACGCACGTAGGGAGAAAGTAGGACGCATACATGTGTCAGATCAAAGAGAGAAGCAGAAAGATACTTAGTGCAATATGCAACCGACGTATTACAGATACCTGTGCTGGGACGTCACCATACGATATCAGTCTGTATCTCAGTGCATATCTTTCTGCTTCTCTCTTTGATATTAGTCCATCCATAATTCGCCTTGTTTGGTGTCGCGCCAGCACTTAGTGATCGCGAGAGGAACCTGCAAAACGCACGTAGCTGTGCCTGCATGTCGTCCTAAAAAGAAGAAAGCCAACACGTGTACAGTATATCGACAAGAATCGGCAATTCATTCCTTCACGAAGTCTGAGATCTGGAGCATCGGCCGACTCGCTATAAATATTGCTTAAACACACACCATCGTGTGGCGCTGATTCTGAGCTTCCCGGGCTTCCGGCGCCAGGATTCAGCTTCTCGGGGAACCCTGTGCGTTACGTTGTGTTACTTGATTCCCACATCTAGAAGTTGGCCCTGTTTTTGTATTGTTACGGGCGACGGCGCGAGCGGCGATGGCTGCCGGAGGCCGCCAAGTACTATCAACCGAGCGAAGAGGTCGATTGCCCGACTGACCGCGCTATCGAAAAACTCTCAAACGCAACCAAAACGCGCCTAAACGCGCCTAAACGGGCCGAACCGCGCCAAGATGCAAGCCAAAATGCACTAATGCACCCAAACACAACAGAACGCGTCAAAACTCAGCCAGAATGGGACAAAATGCCCCAAAACGCAGCTGGCTCACACCAAAACGTCCCAAAACGCACCAAAGCGGGCAAACCGCTGTGAAACGCACTGAAACAAATTTAAACGCAGCTAAAACAAAACGCTCCAGGGCGGCGAATCCGCGAGGCCACCTCCGACAGACGCAGACACCGACGACGACGACGATCACAACAACAACAACAACAACAACAACAACAACAACAACAACAACAACAAATTCGTATTATATTAGAAATACATATATCGTATTATTTATGTATCCCTTTTACTTTCCAGCTAACTCGTATACTGGGAGGTATTGCCCTCAGCAGCAACTGTCTTCCCCCCCCCCCCCGGTACTTGCCTTCATTTTTTTCCCATAAAGGGGGTGCAGAATTATCACTGCTCGTCGATTTTCATTGCGCTCAAACACTGTCGGCCACGGAAGAAGGCTCAGAAAAAAGACACGTGCAATTTATACACCAGCCGAAGTTTGAAGCCTCGCTCAACCGGCAGCAAGGGGACAGCTTACCCATACCGTTAGACCACACAGTAGACCAGGGACGTATAGACTCAGAAAAACAATAGCAGACGGGGGGAAGGTATGACACAAACTCAAGGGGCCAAGCGCTTTGTTTGACGTCGCCTCGGCACTCGATCGTCACAAGAGGAGCTTGCGAAGTGGCTTACGCGGCTGTATCAGATAAATAAGCGGCCCTGATACGTAAAAAGCTATGCCACAGTTAATGCGTCAACGTCTCCAGTGACTTCCTCATGTGCTGCGGCATTGTTGATACAGTCGTGGCAATTAGGGCTAGGTTCCTTCCACCCATGTCGCATAAACCCAAGCGTGCAAACTTTGCACCTGCAGACATTTATGGCCTCGGTGCTGCTGCCGCGGCGGTCTTCTTTACTTTTTCTTCTAACCTTCGGCATAAGTACCCGGTGCGACTTGTCGTTTTCGCCTTCATCCATTCTGCCATCCGCGTCGTTTTCGCGTTCAACAATGTTGTTCGGGATGTTTTCGCGTCCATCTACGTTGTCACCCGCGTTGTCTTCGCGTTGATCCAAGATGTTGTCATCCGCATTGTTCTCGCGTTGGTCCATGTTGTCGTCCGCGTTGTTTTCGCGTTGATCCATGTTATCATCCATGTTGTTTTCGCGTCCATTCCTGCTGTCATCCGCGTCGTTTTTGCGTGCATCCGTGCTGTGACTTGCGTTGTTGTCGCGTTCATCCATGTAGCCATCCGCGTTGATGTCGCGTTCATCCATGCTGTCACTCGCGTTGTTTTCACGTTCATCCGTGTTGTTGCTCGTGTTGTTTTCGCGTTCATCCATGTTGTGATCCGCGTTGTTTTCACCACTATTCACATTATTTTCGTGTGCATCCATGTTGTTATCCGCGTCGGTTTCGTCTTCACCCGTGCTGCCGCCCGGGTTGTTTTCGCGTTGATCCCTGCTGTTATCGCCGTGAGAGCACGCTTTGCAGCAGATGAGCTCCTCCACGATAACGTTGAGGGAGAGCTCTCGGTTAATACGTTTGGTGTTTATTAGCCCTGCGGCCTGTGCAGCGATAGCTAGGGACAACCAAATAGAGCCAATTGCAAGCAGAAAGCCCTCCCCCAAACCCGCGCAAACCTGCAACAGCAGGAACGCGAACCCCACGCCATTCAAGACAACAAGGCCAAACAGGCATTTCACTCGGGTTGCCCAACCACCAAGCCCCCACTTCCAGGCATGTGTCCAGCATACCTTCCCCGGGTGAATGGACCTTCCGTGGACAACCCCCTCCCAGTTATTGCGAAATGCCCTGTACAATTTGGGTCTGTACTGGGTAAGTTTTTCCCAACTGACATTGTGCTTCATGAGAGTGTAGAAGACAACACCCACCCATGCTATAAAGTTAGATACCCCAAAGGTCCCAGGCTCAAACCTGGCCTCGCGGTCGGGGTAGCTGAGTAACACCACGTCATTAAACATGGTCGACATGTCAATGAGAGACAACGCACCGCGAGCCAGCGTAGGTGCCGAGGCGCCAACAGCGAAAAATACGACAGCGAGAGTCGTGGGGTCAACGTCGACCACGCCCGACGGTATAAGCGTCAGAACTGCTGCGATGGATACCCCGAAGAGGGTACACAGTGCGGCCGTCCTTGTGTACGTCACGAGTATGCTGGCGCGTTCATCGCCGATCCACGGGTCGTAGATGCTGCATGCAAGACCAAGTGTGCCAACAAGCACCTCGACGACTGCAATCATCCCGCCTAGCGAGGCTTAAGACTTCGGAGTCGACAGGAGTGTTCCTCAAGCACGCACAGCAATCTTGACTGGCGACCAAATCCTTGACCTGCGCGCTGCGACATCACAAAGGCGACCAGAAAGCAAGGCAAGCGGAGAAACAACAGCGTCAGAGCTGCATTTCATATCACGGTCGGCCATGAAAGCAGGGCGAAGAGGAGAGTTCCGTTACATATGTACAACGAGGTTTCAAAGTAAACGGGCGGGCGTGGTAGTGGAGTGTGCCCAGAAAACAGTTTTTTTTCCTCTCCTGCAATTTGTCCATTACGACGGAACATACTATAGTAATCAGGACCAAATATGGTCAGTAAAATCAGTGTAATATGCATGATTTTGTGTATATCGTGAGTTCTGATTACTATGGTCCTTCCTCATAGTTTGCTGCTGTATTGCGTATGATCTGCTTTGTCGTGTCCAGTACGTCAGCATGACATTGCATTGCTTAATTATTTTGCATTTGCGATGTAGTGCCTCTGTCTTGTTCTTTATGACCACAGAGCTTGTATCTCTCTAGGATTAAGAACACTGGATGTGCTGGATGTCGATGGGTAGAAAGAAAAACACACATCAGGCGTCAGGTCCGGGTTGGGGTTAGGGTTAGGGTTAGGCTTAGGGCAGAAGCACATACGCAAAGCCGATAAAAAACATACCATGTACTACCCGGGGGGCAGCCTGGCGCGATTATTGGCCGCGTCGACGACCACGATCGAGGCGATAAACCGTGTACCTCAACGAGAGGCAACCGGGGCAATAGCCGCGCCGACGCCTACAGACCATTGCACAGCGTACCGGTACCCTGTATAGGATAGAGTATGGAAAAAGCCAAAAATGTAATCTGAATTATAATATGTATGACCCAGCATTACGCCAACAGTATTTGTTTTGTCGGGTTTTTTCTAAACAAAGTTCATACGGGTCGGCCATGGGTCAAGGTTGGCGTTAGGGTTTAGAGGTGTACCCCGTTAGTTTATTACGCGGGTACGCGGCGGGAAATACGTGGACCTGCCACTACCCGTTCTAGTACGGGTACCATTTATTACCCGCCAGGTATTCGGCCCGGGTACCCGACATGAATGGGTACCCGGGCATGCGGGTACCCGGGTACCCTGCTATCTACGTGTCCCTGGAGTTCAATATATATCCCTCACCACACCTCCAAAAACCCATGCAAAAAATATTGATTCAAATAATTATGTCAAGAGTCTCAACACGAATATATCGTTTGTTGAAAAGGGGGGAGGGGGTACACCCGCGTTCCTGGGTACCCGACATGAACAGGTACCTGAGTACCCGACAAGAAACGGTACACTCGGGTACTCGAGCACCCAGTTACCAGGTATTTACTTGCGTCTGGGGCAAAGAGTGTGCCACATTGATCCGGTGCTTGGCAGCTATCGTGCCGGCGTGAATTCGTTGTACGCACACTCCCCCCCCTGTCCTGCCGTTTTTATGCCCGGTACCGGCGCTGTATGCTGTCCGGGTGCCCGTATATCCGGCCAACTTGCTATCCCGCCGTTCCTTCCAGGGGGGGAGAGTGTAGTTTGGCTTAGTTTGGGCGCGTAGGTAATCGGCCAACCTTTTACCAGTAGTCCAGTGGAAGTATACCCTCTAACCCAGGTACCCGCACTACCCGGGCTCTTCTACGCCCGAAAAAACGGGTACCCGGCCACGGGTACCGGTAGTACCTCCCGAAAAAGGTCGGGTATCCGCTGCCCCGGGTACCCGACGAGTTCAAACTCCATTAGGGTTCAACTCTATTAGGGTTGCGTCAGTTACGTAGAGGTTTTTCGGCTTATTATCAAATATATCTTCTCCTAATAATACTGCAAACACACGTGGATCACACTTTTTTCCCCATAGACTGTTAACGGCAGGATTGCAGGCCTACGTATCCCTTTTCTTGTTCCTCCTGCTTTCCTTGTTCTGTCCTCTTTTGGATACCCTTGAGGAGTCTTGAAGCTATGATGGCGTTATGGGCACCGCTGTCGTCAGATGCAGTAAGCAGGGGACAGACCATGCGGCAGTGCCCCTATTCCTCTCGTATTCATATTACGGGGGAACATAGTAAATAGGACCTACGGTAGACACAAAAACCAGTATATTTCCCTATTTTTACTAACAATATTTGGTCCTGCTTACTATGGTCCCCCGTAATAGTTGCGTTCGGAACCCAGGCTGGGTGCTGCCCCAACCCCGGTTGGGTTGTGTTATCTGCGTTGTTGCTTGTTGTCTGCCTGTATTGCTTAGTTTTTCGTTTTGTCTTGGGGTATTGAAGCGGTAACGGCGGTGCAGTATGGGTACTGCTGTCGTCAGAGACAGTACGCAGATGAAAGACCATGCGGCAATGCTCTTATTGCTACAGCACTGTACAGTAGTTGCATTCGGAACCCAGCATGAGTGTTGCCCCCGACGCTGGTTGGGTGGTGTTAATTGCGTGGTTGCTGGCTGTCCGTTGCTTTTAGCTTGCTTTTTCGTTTTTGTCTGGCTTTGTCTTGTTTCATTCAATCTTTTTTTCCTGGGTACCTCTTTCCTCCCCCCTCCGATCCTTTCTTTTTTATTTATTTCTTTATGATTCCTTTCATTGTATGAATAGCAAGCTGTCTGGTGGTATGCTGGCTTACTTATGTTCTGCTGTCGTATTGATCGCGTTCTACGTTGCGTGTTCAAATCCCCTTACTGCAGTTGCGATGTATATATATCTCTGTTTCGTAGTTTGGGACCCCAGAGCTTGTCTCTCTCCAAGACGAGGCGTCGGCACGGGCACTGGGTGTAACATTGTAAAGGATGTCGATGGGTGGAAATAAAACACCCACAGGTTTCCCCAAAAGACAACACAGCATCCGCACAGATGCCCCAAGAGCTGGATTTGGAGTATGCGGAAGAATTTCGAAGATCAGGACGCTAGAACGCCAGACCAGCCAGCGGCAGCAAACCGGACGACAATAAAAAGTGGTCGGACCATTTATTTGCACATCTATATGTATATCTGGAGCCATCTGCCATCTATCGTAGCATGTCGGAGTCCTTTGTTTGGCTCTCCCCACTCGGGCCCCCCTACTAGGTAGGAAGTAGAAGAAACGACCCGTGCGATGGCGAACCGCAAGGCAATCGGGCCTGATGGCCTCCCGGCCGAATTCCTGAAGGTCTTGGCCGACGAAGGAGAATCGGACACGCTCGGAAAGTCCTACGAGATCATCGTCGCTGTGTGAAGGGGAGGTGACGTGCCGCAACAACGGACGTATGCAAAGATCAAGGTGCTGCACAAAACGAAAGACCGGACGGAGTGTGGCAACTATCGTGGTATCTCCCTCGTGGTACACGCCAGCAAAGTACTCCTCAAAATCATCGCGGGTCGCCTCAGTGACTGCTACGAACGCGAAGGCATTTTGCCGGAGGAACAGTGTGGATTTAGACTCCAGCGCTGGACGGCTGGCACGATGTTCGTAGTACGACCGACGTCTACAGGAACTGGCGCGAAAGAAAGACACCCCCCTGTACATGTGCATTATCGACCTCACCAGAGCACATGACTCCGTCGACCGAGCCCTTCTGTGGGTTGTCCTTGCTCCACGTCATCCGCCAATTCCACGACGGCATGCAAGCATGCGTGCGGTTGGATGATGGGGAGTGGTCGGGTATGTTCGACGTGAAGCAGGGTCTTCGGCAAGGGCGTGTGCTCGCGCCCCTGCTGTTCAACATGTTTTGCACGGCGGTACCGCGTGTGGCCGATAAATATTTCCTCGCGGATGGCAGCCATCAT
Source organism: Alaria marginata (assembly GCA_037833945.1). NCBI lineage: Eukaryota > Phaeophyceae > Laminariales > Alariaceae > Alaria > Alaria marginata. The sequence continues at coordinate 13,450 of JBBMKB010068977.1, forward strand.
GGACAGCATGGTGCAACTCCAACGAAAGAAGGAGAAGAGAGAGAAGAAGGGCAAGCCACAGGCGGGCAAAGTAGACGGGCGGGGGAAGGAGGAGGAGGAGGAGGAGGAGGCGGCGCAGACGTTGTGGGGCATGCTGTACGCTGAAGATTCGGGCATTGTATCGCGATCACCAGGAGGGTTGGAGAGGATGATGACGGTGGTCGTGACTGCGTGCTCGGCGTTCGGGCTTCCGGTCTCGGAGCCCAAGACGGAGATAATGGGCCTGCAGACGAAAGATGGGGGGAATGGATCGTTTACCGTCGCTGCAGCCCGCCAGGTATACAAACAAACGATCGAATTTGTGGACTTGGGTGGGGCTATCAGCGCAGATGGAGAGCTCATCATCGAGATAACCCGGCGTCTTCAGAGGGCCTGGTCGTGCTTCCAGCGGTACAAGATGGAAATCTGTGACCGGTTGTGCGGCGGAAGGGGCGGGTGCTGGAAATCGAGGTGATCGAGACGCTACTCTACGGGTGTGTGACGTGGAGCCCGTACAAGCCTGACTACGACAGGCTACGGCTGGTCCACCACTTCATGCTCCTCCGGTGCCTCGGCTGGCGGAAGCGGAAGCGCGACGACCACACCCTCTCGTACGCCGACGTGCTTGGCAAGACAGACTCCGAGATCACCGAGGCGACGGTGCGGAGAAAGAGTATATCGTTCGCGGGATTCGTGGCACGTATGGGGGAAGAGCGTCTGCCGCGGAGGGTGGTATTTTAGGAACTGGTTGGGGGTAAGGGCTACTCCGGGGGGCAAGAGAAGGATTGGATGGTGCGCCTCGGGGAAGATATGACGGTGTTTGGCATGAAATTCGAAGGGTGGCGAAAGGCTGCACAGAAGGCCCGCAGACGGTTTCGATGGGTCGAGGAGGGGACAGATGCATTCATGCGGAAGTGGCGTGACGCGGAGAGCTGTTGAGCGGCAGAGTGACATGCGAAGGCCGCGGCGGCGCCACCCACTGTTGAAACCAATATGCGGCGGGGTCAGGTGATGACGGGGAGGGGGAGAGGGGGGGAGGGGGGAGCGGGGGGGGGGGGCGTCCTGCCCACGAGACTGAAGTCTGGGTCTGGCCATCATCGTCC